>CALNHX010007653.1:0-71127 GCA_940337035.1 Agriotes lineatus
TAAGCTTACTTCGATCGCTCGTGGAGTGTGGCTGGACTTTCTCTTTTGGCATGCTGCATAGACTACTCTTCGGGACTAGGATCTGCGTTATTTTATGTATGGCAATGATGACGTGCCTGTTCCTCAATCAAGTTAGAGTGGCCCGGACTCGAGCGTGCTCTTACCCGGACAGTCCAGTTCCATCACAGAACAAGAAAGAAAATAGATACCCCACTCTCTTACTCAAAAGTACGGACATACATTCGCTTTATACAGTGTGTTTCATAACGTACGGAAGAGACTGAAAGGGTAGCTAGAGAACAATAAACAAAATAAAGTTATTTTCTTAATAGACTTTTGAGAAAAACCCAACACCAAGAAAGCATGTAAAGTTGAATAAATTAACGAACATTCTTTACAAATTGATGTAGTAATTTACGGGTTGAGCTAAAGCAGGGGATATTTGAGAGTTACCTAAACAATGTTGAATTAAAAAAATAATAAAAACTATTAAAATGTTTCTTTTAAATGCTTAAAAATTGGTTTTCACTAATGGAGAACCGCTGTCTATTTAAAAAACAAGTAATGTAAAAAATTGTTTGAGTGTTAATTCAGTTTATCTTCATCAGTGTTGTTATACACTATTAACCAAATTAATTTTAGTATCGTTAAGAGCTTCATTGGCGCACTGAGTGCGGTAATGGATATTACCGTACTCAGCGCGATAATGGATAGATATTATAGATAATGGATATTACCGCACTCTTTTTATATAAAAAAATATAAGTTTCCGTAAACGAGATTTTTACGAAATTTCCTACAGATTTTATGGTTCCAATGCAATTTCTAGCACTCTGAACATTACAAGAATAAGCAAGAGCTAAGTTAAAAAAATGGGCACTACAGTGCACATATAAAGCTGCTGGATACGTCTCCCGTATTAACGCCTGTACAATGTACACCTTTAAAGTTACCACTCATTGTAGCCGCACCATCATACCCCTGTCCAACCAAATATGTACAGTATATCAAGAACTTGTAGCGTTTTTAACCTGACTGTTACTAAATTTTCACCAGCTGTACTTTGCATTGCCCCGAACTGTAAAAAATCTTCATGCAATTTCATGTCTTCATTATTACTACCTTCACTGCAGCCTGGGTATCTCACACAAAGCGACCACTGCTCAGTACATGTTATGTTTGTTGTTTCATCAGTGGCGTAACTTGGTACCCGCAGACCCCGTGGGCCGCGGGTGGGTGGGGGCCGAGCAGGAAAGGGCCCGAAGGGCCCCCTAATTGTCTTTTTCAGTCATTTAATAAACGCAAGCAGGAAAAAATCTTCCTATTTTTATTTTTATAATAATGGGATGTCCATGCAAAAGGCAAAAGTAGTTTTGAATTACCGGCCTTTAAATTGAAGCTTACAGATTGTTTTGTAATATGGGGCATAGGTTAATGAAAATGGCGAATTTCCTGCATTCGTAAGGCTGATTTGAGTTGACTTAATTGTAAGAATTCTATAATTTAACAACATGATTTCCTATAGAAATTTGCATTTGCAAAAAAAAACGTTATAATCTAGATAAACTAAAAGGGTTTAAAAGCGTGAAATAATTTGCTAAGTTTTTAGTAGTTAATAACCGGAATTTATTATCAATTTTTCCTGAAATTGTGACCGCACTATTATCATTTTTAACATTACCTGTTTCGGTTGCTTCAGCTGAAAGAAGCTTTCATGAATTACAAGTTATGTCAGAAACAGCATGTACTAGAAAAGATTGGAAAACCTTTCTTTATTGTCCACTGAATCGGAGATAGCTGATAAAATGGAATTGTAAGAGGTTATTACACATTTTGCAAACATTAAATCTTGTTTTTATTTTTTAACCGTCTTAGTTAAAATATTGTTTTGTAGTGCATTATTATTATTATTATTTATTGAATATATTATTATTATTATTATTATTGATAAATCCATTGCAAAAGGAAAAACAGCAGCTATTTTTGTTGTTACATGTTAAATTTAACAAAACAATACATTTTTAAAAATTTTCATATATTTCGGCACCTGGTCTTCTTCGGTGTTATAAAAACATTTTAAAATTTCTCACAAAAACGTTACGATCTGTTAGTCAATTTTTTTTATAATTAATAGTTTTATGCGCATAAGATATTATATGTATAGGAAATCCAAAACATTATCCATTTTTAAGGAAATTGTGTTGGATGTTAATTTTTTTAAAAATTTTGATAATCATATTTTGAAGATTGGTGCGACCAGTATGTATAAATTTAATTTGCATTATCTCAAAAGCTTGCCAAATCGGTCATGATAGACAATATTAAATGGGAAAATTTTAAAATAAAATACTTTAAGTTTTAAATAACGTTTTGAGGAAATAGTCCGACTATTTTGCATAAAGTCACTTATTTCGTTTTATTGAACGTCTACCAATTTTGACCATGGCTGAATTTATTATGAGTGAAGTATTTATTTGAAATACTTTTAACAAATTTGAATTTTATTTAGAAGATTTTCTTTTCTTTATGCTAAACAATATTATGGATTTTTTTAATGGTAAATATACTATAACTATTTTTAAATCATATTTATACATCAATATGTATACGATTGTTAAATTGCAATAATTAACTAAAATGCCTGCCTTGTTCGGCCAAAATTAACTGTATTAAATGGGATTTTTTTACTCAAAATTTCTTTAAACAATTTTTTTCTTTTTTCTTTTTCTAACAATATTTTGATGAATAGTACGTTTTATGTATAAATTATTTATTAGTAGCTTCAGCGTACTTATGCGAACGCTTTGTCCGTCCGTCTGTCTGTCTGTCTGTCTGTCTGTCTGTCTGTGTGTCCGTGTGTCTGTCTGGATCGCCTGTAACTTTCGAACGGCTACAGATATCGAAATTTTGAAAGGGGGCAAAGTTGTTGCTAAGGTCCCGAGCACCTTCATGCGCTATTTGGTTTTGGCGAAAGGTCAACCGTTGGCGACCTGAAGCTACTCTTTAGACCTGTACTTGAGCAGTTTATTTTATTTTATCAACAATGCTTCAAATTCGGCCATGATAGAAATTTTTATATTAAAAAATACTTTACCAATTGGATATTAAATTGCTGAGATTCCTGATGGTTTTGTATAGTTAAAAATTTTGCTTTTTCAGGGTCGTTTAAATTGGTCATTGCCGTAATACGGTTAACGTATTTTTGCTGGAACAAATTAATATTTTCATACATAGTAATCGTAGCGATTAATCAAAAACTACTATCACTACTAAGAAACTTTCCACACTTAAAAAATATCAATCATGGCCGAACTTAGTAAACGACCCTGAAAAAGTAAAATTTTTAATAACTACAAAACCATCAGAAACCTCAGCAATTTAATATCCAATTTGTAAAGTATTTTTCAATATAAAAATTTCTACCATGGCCGAATTTGAAGCATTGTTGATGAAATAAAATAAATATTTTATACATAAAACGTACCATTCATCAACATATTGTTAGAAAAAGAAAAAAAAAGAAAAAAAAGTTTGAGTAAAAAAAAATTCCCATTTAATAAAGTTAATTTTGACCGAACAGGGCAGACATTTTAGTTAATTGCAATTTAACAGTCGTATACATATTGATGCACTACCTTTAAATATGATTTAAAAATAGTTATAATATATTCACTATAAAAAAATTACATAATATTGTTTATTATAAAGAAAAGAAAATCTTCTAAAAAAAATTCAAATTTGTTAAAAGTATTTCAAATAAATACTTCACTCATAATAAATTCAGCCATGGTCAAAATTGGTAGACGTTCAATAAAACGATATAAGTGACCTTATGCAAAATAGTCGAACTATTTCCTCAAAACATTATTTAAAACTTAAAGTATTTAGTTTTAAAATTTTCCCATTTAATATTATCTATTATGACCGATTTGGCAAGCTTTTGAGATAATGCAAATTAAATTTATACATACTGGTCACACCAATCTTCAAAAAATTATTATAAAAATTTTTTAAAAAATTTAACATCTAACACAATTTGTTTAGAATGGATAATGTTTTGGATTTCCTATATGTATAATACCTTATGCGCATAAAACTATTAATTATAAAAAAAATTGACTAACAGATCGTAACGTTTTTGTGAGAAATTTTAAAATGTTTTATAACACTGAAGGGGACACCAGGTGTCGAATTATATGAAATATTTTTAAACACTTGTTGTTTTGTTAACTTTAATATGTAACAACAAAAATAGCTGCTGTTTTTCCTTTTGCAATCGATTTATGAAGTAATCATCCAGCTACTGTGTGCTTACTAATTATTATTGATGTTTTTGCCACTTTATTTTATTAAGGACCTATAAGGGGCCCGCTGCAAATTTTCGCGAGGTGGCCGAAATCTGCAGTTACGCCAGTGTTTCATCCACCAAAATTGAAGACGATTTCGCTTTTATTGACTTCACGTACAACTTCATCTTGTATTAATTTACCACAGATTTTAATAATATTATTTTGTATCATTTAAAGACTGACTTTGAATATGATAAATTAAATGTTTGTCCCCACATGACATGCGCATGCGTAATAACGCTGTGAAATTACCAATATACACAGGTAACACAGGTTCTGATTGTCCTAAGGGCAATTGGCGAGAATCGGAAGTTCCGGGTAGTGCTAATTCTTGACGACCACATAATATAGGTTATTGTCATCGAAAGTGCGACCCAAACGTTTTGTTATTTAAAGCTTCATATCGCTGTGACGGAGGATCCTTTTACATCATTATCAAGTTAAGTCCTACTGTTTTGTTAATGTGAAAACTAGGAGGCTGTTACAATTTTGTTTGAGCTTTAGCCAGTAACAGCTGTCATATTACAAATTAAACTTAAAGTAGGTCTTAAAAACGGTGTGCAAATACTACTTCAGTTGTGTCTAAATATTCGAGCAGAAGTTGAACAGGTTCTTCACAAATTCAGAATATGCATTTATGCGTTTTCTTTGCTGCCAGTACAACGGAAATGCAAGAGAAGCGGTAAGACGTTATCAAGAAACTTACGCTAATCGTCAACAAGCCTCAGCGAAGACCTTTCTAAGGCTTCATCGGCGTTTTCGCGAGAAATTCAGGAACTGTGGTAGGCAAAGAACAAATAGAACAATTGATGCGGCTGAAAAAGTTCTTCAGGTGGTCGAAGAAAATCCTGTAGTTAGCATGAGAAGAATAGCCAGAACTGTTGGTATATCTAGGCAGGTAGTATGGCGAATTCTCCACGAAAATCTACTGTACCCGTATCATCTTCAACTCGTGCAGGCTTTGGAACCTGCTGATTATGCTAGAGGGTAGAGTTTTGTCAGTGGCTTTTAGAACAAACCAGAAATTATGCCTAATTTATACAGAACATTTTATTTACTGCTGAGGCCACGTTTTCCAGACATGGTATAACTAACTACCACAATTGGGAACAGGAAAATCCCCAAATAAGAAAAAAATCCCATTTCCAAAGGGAATTTTCAATACATGTTTGAGTAGGCGTTTGTGGCAATCGTTTAGTTGGACCCATATATCTAATACTTACTATATTGCTAGCGGCTATGAGTGGGAAACTGGCCGATGAAGTGAGACACACAACCAACTCCTTAATGTATACGGTGAGCTGTGCGCAAGCGCGGCGGCGTCGTCCGCCCAATGGGGAAGTGGTCAAGTTTAAAATTCGCTTCTAAAGGCGGAGTTCGAATTCCCACGCATGCGCACGAGACGCGTTATACTCTAAGTGAGACTATGTCGGCGCCGTAATGTTTTCTAGCGTTCCGAGGCCCTACTAGCAATATATGTGTATTATATATATGGTTGGACCTTATCTTTTACTTCCAAGGCTATCAGGAGAAAACTATTTACATTTTCTAGAAAAAAACTTACCTGAACTTCTCGAGGATGTTCCGCTCTCTGTACGTCAAAAAATGTGATTGTTGTTGGACGGCGCGCCAGCACATTTCGCCGTAACGGTACGAAATTGGTTGAACCAAAATTATTCAAACAAATGGATAGGAAGAGGTGGTACAGTTGCATGGAGTCATCATTCGCCAATTACAATTAAAAACGCTGTATATGGAAGAGAAGTTAATAGTGTAGACTGTAGAGGATGCATGTCGAGATATCCAACAAAATCCTAATGTTTTTGAAAGCGTTCGAAATTCACTCTTGCGCAAAGCTCAAGTTTGTGTTGAAGTTCAACGGGGGCATTTTGAATAATTGTTATAGTTTAACTTTAGTAGTTTTATTAGTGTTTCTGTCTACTCAGAATAAATTACTTTTTTTGTTATTTATATTGTTGTTTTTGTTTGTTATTATTTAAACAGATGCGAATAAATCAGTCTAGTTGACGATACATTCATCGAAAGTTAGTAGTTTTGACAAAAAAAACCAACGTTTATTACAAATTTATATTAGTCAAAAGTGTGCCGGGCTCCAGTGGTTAAGCATTCTGGCTACTGATCTAAGGGTCGAGAGTTCGATCCCCGATCCCCACAAGGTTTTCAAAAAATTTAAAAAATGCTGAAGAAAACCTCTACAGAATTCCATAATTCGGAAGTGATGTAAAACCGTGACTCACATGTTACTACGATGTGTAGCATGTACTTGCTAGGGTTGGAACTATTTAGTCTCGGCAAAATTCTAAATAGGACCAAGGTGCCTGCTACTCTGCGTGCCTAGACTTTGCCCACGGGGTTGACAAAAAGGGCCTATGAAGTCCTACTTGCTTGACATCAGTATCCCCACAACAAATACTAACTAACTAGTCAGAAGCGTGAGTGGATTAGAATTTTTTTATAGCCTACTTATTTTTAAAGAGGGAAACAGTGGCACACAAACTTGAGGATGGTGTAAAAGAATGATCTGTAGCGGCTTTATGATGCTTCACAAAAATCTATTAAAATTTCTTTCTTTTATTTATCCAAACTATCTATGTTTGAAGTTTGGGCAGCACTTTCGATTGCACCCTGTATAATAGTTTGAATTATAGGTGTCAGCTTTCGTCTATTTTCAGTTATTTGATTAGCACAAGTTAAATGGAGTTTCGCCATAATACCGGAAATAGATCTCTTAAAAGTTCCAATAAAATTGTCCGCGCGAATGTATTTGTAGAAAAGGTTAAGTCGTCGATTAAAAGACGCAGCATCAATCCGAGGGTATTTTTGTAATAATTTGACATTCCTTGCATTTCACCCCACAACTTCAACGCAACTAATCGCAATTGCTTCAGTGTGCAGTCATAAAGCCATAAAACGATCGCCACGCGATTATCGCTTATAAGTTTCTTGTCAGTTGCGTCATAATCCCGTCGTCTCAATGTGCGGACCGCCTTAATTACTCTTCTTGTTAACCATATAAATTTTGTCTGCATATTGTATATAAAATACTGGCACTCAATGTCAATGACAGATTTTGCATTTTCTGCGTTCGGTGGTTGATCCCATCCACTCTGTTCCGGCTATTTTGCATATATCATCTCCCCATATTGTTCTAGGTCTGCCTCGATCTCTTGTTCCCGTTCTTGGCCCCCATTCTGTTACCTTCGTGCTCCATCTGTTGTCGTCCCTTCTCGTAACATGTCCCGCCCATTGCCACTTTAGGCTTGCGATTCGAATTGCTACATCTTCTTCTCTAGTTTTATTTCTTAACCATTGATTTGTCTTTCTTTCCTGTAGCTGTACTGCATTGATCTTTCCATTGCTCTCTGGGCCACTTTCATCTTTTTTATTATAGTTTCAGTGAGGGTCTACGTCTCAGATGCGTATGTAAGCGTTGGGAGGACGCACTGGTTAAATACTTTTGTTTTGAGATATTGCGGGTACACATTAGATTTAAATACATTCCTTAATTTTCCGTATGCCACCCATCCCAGTTTGATTCTTCGGTGAACTTCCGCTGCTTGCGTGTCCGACGCAAAATTCATATTTTGTCCTAAGTATATATATTCTTCTACTACCTCTAGCAGATTATCGTTAATTTGGATGGGTGGTACATAGACATAATTTTTGTTTTCGATAGGTTCATTTTTAGCCCAACCGTTTGTGCTGCTTTCCCGACATCCATTAACATTGTTTCCAAGTCCTCAATATTGTCTGTTAGTAAGACAATGTCGTCAGCGAACCGTAGATTATTGAGGTAATCGCCATTAATGTTGATACCCTTCTCGTCCCAATTCATAGTTTCTAATACATCCTCTAGGCCCTAGACGTCCTAGAGTCTAGGAGATTAGAGAACAGTTTGGGCGAGATCGTGTCGCCTTGTCTGATGCCACGTTTAAAATTCACCGGTTTTGTTTTTTCGAATATTTGAATTGCTATGGTTGCATTATTGTATATGTTCTTAATTAATTGTATGTATCAATAATCGATTCTGCATCTTTTCAGCGCATTAACAAGTGCCCAGATTTTCACTGTATCAAATGCCTTTTCGAAGTCGATAAAGGCAAGGTATAGAGATTGGTTATATTCATATGATTTTTCCATGACATGTCTCACAGTATGGATATGATCTATGGTACTATACCCCTGTCGAAAAACCGTTTGTTCAGATGGTTGGAATGCGTCCAGACGGTTTGTTATTCTGTTAGTAATTTATATACATGCGATAGCAGTGAAATCGGGCGGTAGCTTTTTAAGTCTCTTTTGTCGCCTTTTTTATATATTAGGATCACATTCGCGTCTTTCCATGCTTTAGGTGTTAACCCTGTGTCTAGACACTTATTAAATAGTGTTACTATATGTTGTAGTAGTGATTTTCCTCCTACTTTTACTAATTCTATTACTATACCGTCCGATCCTGCGGCTTTGTTATTTTTCATACTTTTTAATGCTATTTCTATTTCTTCCTTGTTAATTGGCGGTATATCCTCGGTGTAGTGTTTGGTCAATGCTGCTCTTTTTTAATTGGGACTAATAGGTGGTTCATTAATCTTTCTGGAATATAGATCTTCGTAAAATTTCTCTATGTGCTTGAGGATATCTTCTCGATTGTGTATTATGGTTCCATTTTCATCTAGTATACTTGTAATTTCCCTTTTTTCTTCTGCGATTTTCTTCCTAAATACTCTTCGTCCTCTATTTTCTTAAATAGTTTTGGTTATCATTCTTTCATTGTATTCTTTTATGTCAGTTCTTACTTGTCTTCTAATACTCTTGTTTATTTCTTTTAATTCTTCTGCTGACATATTTATTTTATCCTTGTTCATTTTGACTATTAACTTTTTCGTATCTTCGCTGAGTTTTGATCTGTTTCTTCCTTTCGTTTCCTTGGATATCTTGTTTGTAGTACTTGTCACATTACTGGTTTGATATTTGTAAAGATCTTCGATGTTCGACATTTCACTAATTGGTTTATTCGCAAAATTAGCCTCTATAGTATTTTTATATTTTTCCATTTGATTCCACATCTCTGCTTGGTCTATTCGTATTCTTTCCGTTTTAATTAGTTTTTTCCTGACTAGTTTTGTATTTAATATTATCCGGGCTCGTACCATTCTGTGGTCACTAATATTGATCCTGTTGGGAACTGTTGCATCTTGTACTGTCGTTCTATTGTCTGTGATGATAAAGTCTATCTCGTTTTTTGTATTCCCGTCCGGGCTCCACCACGTCCATATTCTTTGATGTTTTTTGTTGTAAAATGTGTTCATGGCTTTTAATTGATGTTCTTCGAGGAAATTTATTAGTGTTTGTTCTCTTTCATTGCGTGTTCCTATTCCATGTTTTCCAACGCATGTCTCTCCCTTTTGTTGTCTTCCCAACTTAGCGTTGAAATCGCCCAGTATTATCGTGTAATAAGTTTTGTTTTCACTGATAGCTTTGTCTAAGTCCTCATATAGTTGTTCTATTTCGTGATCTGGGTGTGTAGATGTAGGTGCGTATACCTGGATGATCTTCAGGTAGTATCTATTAGATATTTTTATTGTTATGTAGATTATTCTTGATGATATACCTATCACAGAGCAAATGTATGTAACCATCCTTTTGTGTACTAGGATTCCGAGACCATTATTGTTATCATTTCCTTCTTCCTCTCCTTTATAATAAAGCACATTCCCTGTTCTCCGGGTCAGGAAATCTTCTCATTTTCTTCTCACCTCCCTCACTCCAAGACAGTCCCACTTAATATTCTGTAATTCTTCTTCCAATTGTACTAGTCTGTCTTCCGTACAGAGTGGTCTTGTATTCAATGTTCCGATGTTTAGTTTTGTGCAGTTTTTAGATTTGTCATTTCTCCGTTTCGAATTTTTGCCTCCCCCAGAATCCGTGAGGTTGACCGTATAGCCGATGTGGGAGTGTGAGGGATTGACCCTACCCACCTGGGGTATTCCAGTTTTGAAATTCGTATTCATATTCATTGGGGGTTACTTAGCATTAAAACGCCACGCTTGCTAGGCGGGTTGGCGAGTTTTAGTAGGGATTGGTAAGGATTGGATGGTGAGAGGTAGGATTAGGGTTGGCACTTGGTTTACCTCGGATCTGGAGAAGAGAAAAAACCAAGGCTCGCGTGGGCAGGGTCGCTTCCCTGAAGTGGACCTATCCTTTACCGGGATCGTAGAGAAGTGTCTACCCGCTACCCGCAATTACTGTACTTCAACAAATTTATTTTCAGTGAAAAGTCACTTCCAGGGCCGGATCGGCCCACCGGGACACCGGGAGATTTCCCGGTGGCCTGACCCGGGCCTTTGTCAACCACTCAAGTTGCATGCGAACGAAGCTTTCGATTTTGAAATATGTTAAAAACCGGGAAATTTCCCGGAGGCCTGCCCTGGGCAGGCTTACTTTGTCAACCACTCAAGTTGCATGTGAACGACGCTTTTCGATTTTGAAATATGTTAAAAACTGCTTACGCAGTTCTTTGTGTCAGGATCATCTAGACGCTTTCATGTTGAAAACGTGTGAAAGAGATATTTTAAGTGATTTGGACAGTGCAAAAATAATAAATTTGAAGAACGAGCTTCTAAAAAAAAATGTTACACTTTTAAATACACACTAATATTATCTAGTTGCATTTTTCATTTTTTTTTTCTTGGAACTGTGAACAATTTAATCAAAGAGTGTCGTAATTGCATCGTAATAGCATCGCAGTCGCGTTGAACCAGTGGACGGAGAGCCTGACAGTCGCGAGCAATTATTGTATGCAAGTTGCATCGCGATCGCATCGAAATCGCAGTAGTGTGTAGTAAACTAACGGGTGTTCAAAACGTCTTTATGAATACAGGCAGACCTCGCCGTTCGCGGGGGTTACGTTCCAGAAGAATGCCGCAAAACGCAAAACCGCGATGTGCAAGTAAACATATAAATGATAAAAACGGGGTTAGGTTCCATTAACTAGATTTATTTATTCTATACAACCTTAAAAAACCAAAACTTTTCTGCGTTTTTTGTCTGGCAAATCCGAAGCAGAAGCTTGACGCTTTGACGACATGGTTTTCCGTGTTTTAAAAACTAAACTCAATTGAATTTTCGGCAGAAACGCTCGAGAAGACAGTACAGCTTGAACTAAAATTCCATACGTAACATAAGTTTGCCACTTGAATCTAGAGCTCGAATGTCCACTTGTTTATTCAAGTTATAATTTCACAATTTATTTCAGGTCCAATTTGGTAATAGGAGATTCAAAAGAATAGGCTCAATAAGTGTGTTTACAAGTTCGTGATAAATAATGTTATTTAGGTATTCATGGCATAAGCCGCATACGTCTGCTTTATTTACTTACGGCCGCTCTCATAAAGGTCACTAATCTGACGTTAACTTTAAATCGCTGTTAAAATAAACAAAATCTCATCAAAACGTTGGCGCTTATGACATATTATTCATTAGTAAACAAATTTGTATGCGCTTTTGTTTATTTTAACAGCGAATTAAAGTTAACGTCAGATTAGTGGCCTTTATAAGACCGGCCGCTAGTGTGTGCAAGTTGAAACAGTTGGCAATTCCATCCGCGAACCGCAAAGAAAATAAAGCACCAAGGTGCCTCCCGTAAAATCAAATCAGCGAACCGCAAAGCCGCAAACGGCGAGATCTGTTTGTATATTGGTGGCACTGTAATTCGATGTCAAATTCGAGGTTATCAGGTTAGCTTTACCGTCAGTTTTGACACAGACTGACGCAAAACCTAACCAGCTAACCTCAAATATGACATCGCATTACAGTGCCACCAACATATTATTCATACGTTTGAATTTCCATAGCCGCCCAGGACGTAAAGACTTGAACACCAGTTATATAAACCCATAGAACAATCGCCACGCGATTATCGCTTACGAGCTTCTTGTCAGTTGCGTCGCAGTCGCGTTGTCTCAGTGGACGGACGGTCTATGAGTTGGGATGTGGATCCAATGTATATATATATATTTGGGTTTATACAGCTTCTAGCCGCCTTCCCAGTCCTAAGCGCCATCTGCCTCTCTCTAGTGCAGGTTCTTCTTCCAGATCACGGGCTCTCATAGCATTCCTCGCACCTTCGTTCCATGATCGTCTTGGTCTGCCCCTTTTACTTCTACCAGGTGGTTTCCACTGCCAAATTCTACGTGGCCATCTTTCATCTTCCATTCGCATGAGATGCCCGAACCATTTTAAACTTCTTCGTTCTATTCGGTCTACTACTGTGTCCTGTGCCATCATCATCGCTCTTATATCCGTATTTCTGATATGTTCCATTCTTGATATTCTGGCGCTTCTCCTTAGGTAGTCCATCTCCGTAGCTGTAAGTTTTCTTTTGCAGTCTGCTGTTAATGGCCACACTTCGCTACCATAACACATTACTGATTCCACCATTGTCTTCCCTATGTGTTTCTTAACTTTTCGCGATATGTGTTTGTCCCACCATATTCCATTCAAACATCCAAGCACTTTCCGTTCTTGTTCTATTCTGTTTATAATTTCCATTCTACCCAATCCATCCTTTGTAAACAGTACTCCTAGATATTTAAATTGTTTTACTTGTTTGATGTCCTTGTTGTCATCAATTAAAATCTGGAACTGTGCTTCTGAATTAACGACTAGGTACTCTGTCTTCCTAATATTTATGTTCATTCCCATCCCTTGATAGTATGGATCCAATGTTAAAAAAGCAAAAATCACTTAGTTTTTCATATATTTTTTTTTCGCTTGTTAACCTTCAGTTTTGTTTGATTTGACCACGGCCTACTGAATTGTGTGGCAAAGATCACTTTATACGGCCTGGGCATATATGAAGTTTCGCGATTCTTAGCAGAGCGCTATATGTCCACAAGCGGGAATTTCAAATTTGCAACGTAACATGATTTATCACATTGAGTGCGATGAAAATATTTATTAAACTTCGCCGTTTCTTAAAATTTGACAATAATAATATAATCCTCCGTTTACTTCCTACTCTTGGTGTTCTATTGTGTTCTTTGATTAGTTTCATGCTAGTTTTTTGTGTATTTTCTTATTTCCCAGCAAACACGTTATATTGATGTTATGCAATACGAAAGCAACAATGTTAACTAACATTTTTTATGTTTGTATAAGAAATTGGAATTAATGTTATATAATTTTTGTTATATAACTTGTTTTATAACAAAACTATAACCTTGCTCTATAACATTGTGATACACTGTGTTTTTTTTATCTCGTTACAGCACATATTACGTGCATCGTTTTTTCATGAGTGTAAAATATTTAGATAACATTTTAAGGAAACTAATCTCATAGTTGCCGCAGCGGCATAAATGTTTTTAAAATGAACGAAGTAAGTCTATTATTTTATATTATTTTTTAACCCTATAAACCACAATCATCTATTTTAGTCTGAAAATTAAGTACACACTTAAATTATACCCAAATCAAACAGAATTTAATTCCATAACACTTTTATTCGATATAAAAGTACTAAATTTTTCTTTAATCGTTTGTGTTATTTTACTCTAATCCGATCGCAGTATATAGAAAAAGTTAGTTATACCATGTGTTTAAAAAGAAATTTGATAAGGGTTGGCCATGGAAAATAAAACTAATGTCAACAGCAAGCTTTAGAGACAGCAATCTTTAGAATTTTCAATGTTTGAATCATCCTGTACGTTAGATGACTACAATATCTAGTGGATAAATAATTGAAAATAACAGTGATATAACAGTATAATAAGGTTGTATAACCTAAATATTACAGTTGTTGTGTATGTATGTATTGTCGGTAATCTCGTTTTACCTTGCGGTGTAGAGGCTGGTGCTTTATACGCTTGCGTCTGGCGGTACAATGAACAACTTGCCCCGGATTCAGGATACAAAGTTGGAGCACGCCTTTTGTGCTTGCGCAGCAACCATGCTGTGAGATGTGTGTCATGGTGATGTGTTGACCTTGTTACTATATCTCTTACCTCTGTGGTTCTGAGTAGAGAGTAGAGAGTTAATTGGTGCCAAACCTTGAATGGTCTCACCGAACCCGATTCCAATCGCCAAGGCTGCCGTAAAGTTCCGGCTCCCGCGGGATTTGAACCGGGGACTTGCTTAATGCAAGCCTAGTGCCTTCCCAACTGCGCTACCCGGCTTCTAAAATCGGTTAGTAAGAAAATCAAAATTTCTTAGCTCAGCATCAGAAAATTCAAAAATGTGTGCAAATAATGAAGAAAAAAATATCCTGAGAAATTGGTCTTTTCAGAAAATTCTAATTGTACTTTTAATTTTAATAGCTGTTCACACTGAAGACAACAAAAATAGTTCTCTTTGCGTTGTTATTAGTTATTATGCTACTATTAATGAATAAAAATTGATAAAATACGTTGTTACTCATGCTATTTTTGTTAAATGGTATTGTTGTTAATAAATAGCGACTTTGGCTGTTAAATTTTAACGGTCGTGGCTGTTCTATGGATGTCATAACAGTCATGGAAACGGCCTGATCTGGAATATCACTTATGACATAAGACATAAAATGGCCGACTCCAGAAGCGGGTCAAAACCAGTGGAGTTGGTTGGGGTTGAGAATTACTAACAGTTTAATCCACTCAATATGTGGAGCCATCTCCAATGACGTTCACTATGTAAATTTTCAAATTTTAATTATTAAGTTTTAACCAGTACAATGATTTTTATCATGTAGTTTGCTGGTTAATTAGTTACTTCTCCATGTGGTTTTTGTTTTTAAGCTTTTTCAATCAAGTTTTTCAACTTTTTAAATGTTAACTTTACTTTTACCATGTGGTGTGATTATTATTATTATTGATGAGATGGCCATGATCATTATGGGCTGATGATCAAACCAGTTTGGTTTCGAAACATGTTGCTACCCACATTATTACAATAAAATTCATGGAGAAGATTACATGGTTTTATTGCTTCAGAAAAAATAAGAAAGAATATCATTGCGTTTTAATTTCCGTGGAAACATACTTCTTACAACACCTGATAATTTGCTGTTAAGGTAGTTTAATTTTAAATTATACAGAAAATACAAAGTAAAAATAAGATACCTTTCTAATAAAAAAACGTTATTTTATAAATTAAAATTTTATTATTAAATAAGCTACAAACGACTCACCATAACAAAAACATTCACATTAGGTTTTCGAAAAAGTTAGAACTGAAAAAATACAACTAAATATAATGAAAGGGTAATTCATATGTATGGTTATTAAATTAAATAGGTGTAGACTGACCTCAGTAATAGCACATTGCACTTAAAATTAATCGCATACAGAAACAATTGCGTTAGGGTCTAGAAGAGTCTAGACCAAACTTTTGAGAACCAAAACCTTTATTAGATAAATCATATAAGAGTACATTACCCGCTTTCCTCTCACATTTAATTCCAGGCTTGAAACTGGCAACAATGTAAGTAAACAATTACTGGCATGTTGTGAGGTTGTGATCTGTGTTTAACGCAATAATGACGAACACGTATGCACCAAATGTGATTGAAATGCCCAAGAATACGGTTTAGAACTCAACATCTAAACCACAAAATACATTATGATCAGCAAGAACTATGCAACAAACATACAACTAATAATAATCAGTCAACAAACTATAGAAAGAGTATCGAGTTACACTTATCTGGGTACCAACAACAACGAGCGATGGGACCACTCAGTGGAAATAAGACACCGTATAGGGAATGCCAAAGCACAATTCGTCAAAATCAGTAAGATCTTCAAGGACAAAGAACTGGCACTAAAAACTAAAATCCGTTTACTTAGATGCTACGTATTTTCAGTTTTTTTATACGGAGTGGAATCCTGGACGCTCTCTGAAACATCAATGAAGAGGCTTCAAGCCTTCGAAATGTGGTGCTATAGATGAATTTAGAGAATTTCCTGGGTGGACCATGTCTCGAATGCTGAAGTCTTACGCAGAATAAACAAAGACTGCGAAATCCAGAACTCCATCAAACGACGTAAATTAGAATACTTGGGCCATATCAAGAGGAAAAATATAAATTAGTAATTTAGTAAACAAATCACAAACCAAAACTACGTGTTCACAAGACGTTGGCCTATCTTATAGTGCAGGGGTGGCGAACCTTTATTCATCTACGTGCCATTTTTTCTAAAGAAATGTTTAATGAGGCCATGACGTGCCATAAAAAAATCTTGACTTAGTAATTAATGGGGAAAAAAATAAGATTATATACTATCAAATTAAAACTCTTTATTTGCAACCAAAAATATAAATTTTGTACAGCAATAGTAACGTTATGTTTATTTAAAGAAAACAATTAGTGCGGCTTCTGCTGTTGCAAATTAGATGCTAAATAACTTATAGTAGATTCATACTTTGTTACTTTTAGCTGAATGCAAGCTAAACTGGAGTCATCTGACAAACGGCTTCTAAGCGAGTCTAATGTTATTCATTACTGAAAATAATGACTCGCAGGCATAGGTAGATGAAAATATTGTTAAGATAGCAAAAGACAGTTTCTTCTGACAGTTAAATGTGTCTGGAATTGAATTCCACGTTTGCATAATCTTGATGTTGGCATTTTTACTCATATTACCTGATACAGGTAGTCTTACTATTTCATTTAGTTCTAACTCTTTCCTTGTTTCGATACATTTTTGAATCGATATTGAACTAGACTGGAAATCAATCAGCTGCATTTCAATTTCTTCAATTTCCAACCAATCAAATTTGGCCAAGTTCAGTTTATCAAGTGAAGTCACATCACGATACATAATAAACTTCAGTGTTTTCGATAATTCTTTGAACTGAGAAAATCTCGATGAAAATTCTTTGATTGAAGAATTAATTACCGAATTAAACTCTTCAGTGACTTTTGCTTGATCTGGTTTTTTGTGTAAATCCAAATTGCTGGTAATTTTTTTTCAAGTTTGGCAAATACTTGTAGTTTTTGGTAACAATATCGTTACTGAAAACTTGCAGTTATCCTCGAAAGTACGAATGAGATCTATTATAACAATAATTGTTTTATTTGCACCTTGAAGCTTCATGTTCAATTCATTGTTAAATATAAATTGTTTCGATTAGGTACCTAAATTCCTTAATTAACGCCGCGGCGCGCCGTGCCCAAATTATTTTGTCTCGTGCCACCAATGGCACGCGTGCCATTGGTTCGCCACTCCTGTTATAGTGGCTTGATAGAAACAATTTTTGACATCTATCAAAAGGAACGGCCACTATTGCAGCGTGAGAAACCATAGTAACTAGCTATAGTAAGATACTGCGGTGACAAAAATATGAAAAACCCAAATAAGTTAAGAAAATCTGCGATAAAGCTTCTCGTATACCTATTTGCCGTACTGACTTGTTTTTTTAAATAAAAAAAAATCGCATAAATAACTTACTTTTTAAGTTGGTCGAAATCTCAAAAAGTTATTGAATGTCAATTTCAATTAGTTCTAATTATAAGGGTCGCCATCGCTGATGTTTTTAGTAATTATAATTAAAATATTATCAAGTGACCTTTGTAATATGTTATTTGGGTTGCTTGCTCCACTCTATCTGTTCGGCGGCTCAAGTATAGTATTTGAGAAAATTTCCAGCAACTTTCCTTCATAAACTTTTGCTATAACTTTAATAATTATAGTACTGTACATGAAACCGAAAAAGGTATTGCTGAGTTATCAAGGAGAACTTGATTTCAACTGAATTGAAGTTATTGACAAAATACGTTTCAGGGTAAGCAGGAACGATCTCTCAATTATGAAAATACAATTCCAACATTTTTGAGTATTCATACGTACATATGTTAAACTTAATCGGGGAACACGCTGTATATATTTTTACAGATAACATTTGTTGTATTTGTTTAGTTGTTTCTAACAAGCTTTATTGGTAAACATTTTTTACTTAAAGAGTTTTATTATTATTGGTTTTTAAATTAAAAGTAAAGTTGAGCCAATAAGTTTTACAAAGTTTACAAGTTTGTATGCTTTAATAGTTTTAGACATTTATTTTTATTTTATTTTATTTCGCACTCAGTCAACAGCCGTTAGGCCAATTATAGGCGTCACTGTACATTTTATGGGAACTTCCAACCCCACTAACGACCGTCATGGTGTTGTTATGACATCCGGGACCAACTATTTTCCGTGGCAGCCGTAACACGAAGCGCCGGGAGAAGCAGCCGTAAAACTCCCAAGTTCTAACCAGATAGAGCGTTGCTTAACTCTGCTGATCGTACTTGGACGCTTGTTCAAGCTACACCACCCGGGACTCCTGTCAAATTAGAACTTTAAAACCGGGCTAATTAAAAATTTAATAATAATGGTTTTACTTACGTTGCGCTGGCCGGGCTCCATAGCTCAGTGGTAAGCATTCTGACTACTGATCTAAGGGTCGAGAGTTCGATCCCGATCCCGGTGAGGTTTTTAAAAATAAAAAATGCGGATGAAAGCCTCTACAGAATGCCATCATTCGGAAGTGATGTAAAGCCGTGGGTCCCATGTTACTACGATGTGTAGCACGTAAAAGATCCCTTGCTAAGGTTGGAACTCCTTAGTCTCGGCACAATTCTAAGTAGGACTAAGGTACCTGGTACTCTGCATGCCTAGACCTTGTCCCGGGGTTGGCAAAAAGGGCCTATGAAGGCCTACTTACTAGACATGAGTCTCCCCGAAAATACTACTACCACTACTACTACATTACGCTGATTATCATTTCACGTATAAAAACTACTAGTTTGACTGTAATGGTAGTTATTGTACACTAAATTATTACATTATTATTTCAGGTAGCATATATCACCTGAATACAGAACGATGAAAAATCGAACTTCAGTCTTAAATTATTTTGACAATGAACCCATTATTATTCCACATTTATATTTTGCAATGTAATTTACAACGATACTAATTATTGATGGAATTAATTTGAAAGTTTTTGAAAATGTAATTTTTGAAAAAAATTAAATCAAAGTTTTGATTTAGATTTTGACAATTTTTTTCTCTTACACATCTCTTCTACATTACAGGAATGGGCATAAAAAATTCTACAAAGTGACACCTTTCCATATAATTTAATTATATACTCTTTGCCGATAGTAAACCATAATGTGTTTTGTCTTTGAGAAAAATTTGGTTAAAATCATATACAAACTAAAAAACATATAAGGGTATTATACTCTTAAGTGGAACACATTGTATATTATGTATAATACAGTAGACAACTAATTTGTCTGCTCAAAAATTTATATTAAATTCCAAACTTAGAGACGGACGACTTCACTGTCCATACAAAATCAATTATTGTGTAGCATCAACTAATGTAATCTGTTTTAACTTAAGGATCACCTGAAACTGCAGCTGTAGCATTTATCCGGCAATTTGATTATTAAGTTTGTAGCCTGTACTGGCTATTTTCATTTAAATTTAGATGATTAATGAGATTGCTACAAATTGCCAGACTGATACTGGCTCCAGGCAGCTCAGATTGCCAAAGGTATCTTTCTTACACTCAAGTTTTGTAACACAGTAAAGCACTCAGAATAACTTTATAAACGTATAATTTCATTAGCTATTAATACATAAAATTATATTTAATTCATAGGACAAAATTAAATGTAACAATGTTTATAACAAAAATAAATCTGGTACTCTTCGGTCAATGTAGCGGTCCGTTGTCCCAGAAAGGTGCTAGTTATTATTGGACCACCCTTAGTTCGGATTCGGCCTCGCGTCTGTCGTTCGCTTAAACTACTCGCATAACAATTGACAGATAAGTGACCGCCGCGGATACGGCTACAGAGCAAGAACAAATTCAATTTGATTACTTCCAAAATTAAGGCAGGATTATAAGATGCAAAATTCGTACCTGTTGCTGGTTGTGTTATCGTGTTCCCCACGTGCTTCGAGCAGGCGATAACTTCAAGCGGCACCCACAAGGCTATTCTTATGTATATTTGCTTGCAACTTTGATGGAGCCGTCGAGAGCTTTTGGAAAGGCTGCGGGGTCCAGGTAAGCGAGTGCATTTAGTCGGGCTACGATTATCGTGAAGCGGCCTGAGAATTGATATGGCGAATTTGTGAGCGCCGGGTTTGCTCCGGTACGAGCTATCGTTTAGTGATAGACACAGGTTGGTCCCTAAGATGCGAGCTTTGCGCTGCGCTTGGGTTATGTAGTTAGGGATGAAATTAATGGTTTGGGAACGCAGGTTCGGATGTTTCGGCTCGGGGAAATTCACTGATGAGCAATCGAGGCGCTTTCAAAATGAATAGAACTAGGCAATTATTTTCCGGAGTTCATTCGATGAGCACTCGAAGACGAACGGAGCTAGGTGAGAGAATATGTCCAGGAGAATTCTGTCTTACAATGGCTCTGCTTCCCCTTTATATAGCTCAGTGGATTATTCTAGTATCGTAGTTCGGGCGCCAAGGGTGAAACGCTCAGACTTCTAACTTGCTTTAAGCCATGGAAGAATGCGTGAACTGATTTTTAATTAACCAAAATCGAGTTCGCGCTGGGCAAAACGTTACAATCTGATGTGCTTAACCATTTTTGTTTCCATTAACCAAATTATTCATGTTCATAAAAGTGCATGCGAAAAAAACAAAACACGACGTACTGGACAAAAGTATTTTGAGATTTTCAGCCAAGAAATAATTCCACTTTTTTGCAATAAATATCTTAAACTTGTAACATATCGTTTTGTTGATAGTTTAGGGTAGGTTCGTGCTTTACCTGATGCTTTAGCGATTAAGTAAAAAGCACATAAATTAAACAGACAATTTATTAATATTAAAAAACCCACTTAAACTATGTAGCTTTCAAGCAACAACCTAGATTTCTGCACTCTCCAATGGTTCAAACGGCGCGGCCTACTTCAGGCAACGAGATTCGAGGATCCACCCTCGAATTCCTCAGGAACTTGATTTGGGCGAGCAGAACCTCGGCTGGTAGATGTCTGCTTTTTTAAGTGTGTGCCAGGGTAGCTTCCCTGGCAATGGGACAGCCCAGCACATCAATTCACAGTCTCTACCAATATTCTAAAACTAGGTACCGGCGTTGAGACGTGCTGCTTGCTATCTTCTGCCTTCGAGGACTTCGACAACCTCTTTTGTCTCTTGTGCCCTTTCTGGTGCCCCTACCACTAGAGGTATGGAAAATTTTACAAATCCAATGCTTGCCTGCTACAAACTAATCATGATGTTTTTGCTTCCCAAATATGCAACTAATAGTGACTTTGTGTTATTTCACTTTTAAGAACTACCTATTTGCATAGCTGTAGTTTCGAGCTACTTATAGAATTTGCCAGTCATTACCAGGACAGTTATGGTTTATTTAGCCATATTTTGTATATTTTATCTAATTTTTTTGGGCATACCTTGTAATGATTGTTATTGTGTAACAACCTAATATAACTTCAAAATGACAAATAATTGTCATAATGAAAGAGTTTTGTCAAGTGTTTTAGTTATTTATTAGGACTTTTTGAAAGTAACGTACTTTCTTGTTTCACCTATCATTTGGTAATTAATATCAAAGTGCCAAAAACAATTCATTGCAAAGGGAAGCTTCATGTAAAACGAACATTGGTCGCCGCAGTAGTACGACAAGTGGCTTTAATTTTTGAGGTAATGATTTTCATAGTCAGACAAACCCCAATAAATATTAATATGAATCTGTACTTGCCTTTGTCTGAACGTACAGTGTAGGCTATGTCAAAATTATAAGTAAAAGAATATTTAGAAAAATCATCTGTCAGATGTCCTAAAAACAAGAAACAACAAAATTATTGGTTTTGTGAATATCTGCAACTACAAATTTGGCAATACAATTCAAAAAATTAATACTTTACTTCGAATAATCTACTGACATACGCTAAGGAACATTTAGAATATAAGGGTGGGCGTACAAAATTATACAAAATTTTAAAATCAATGGGTTACAGATACAAACACGTAAATCGACGCAAAATTTTACGTGAGCAACCACTTGTAGTTGCAGCCAAAATTAAATTAGTGAAGACATTTATACAACTTTGAAATTCAGGCGACGTGTACCTCGACGAGATATGGATATATCAGAATGGCAGTAGTGCCCGTCGTTGGCTACACGAAACTTATTTGAAAAGTTTTTGAAAATTTTTAGGAAAAAGGACGCTTCCTTTCCCATCCGTAACAACACGTTTACAATTTTTTTAATAGGATGTTACAGTACAAGTGGAGAAACTGAGAATTTCGCTCACACATATTTGCCAGTTTTGCACACGAGCCGCCAGGCGAGTGTGCAAAGGCAAATAAGTGAGCGAAACGGTTTCTCCACGAGTGCTGTATAGCGTTTTGTTTAATCCTGCACTTCTAATATCTAAAATATTTCTGCAAATACAATTTTGATATGACAAACAATAATTATTCAATATAAAAAACGTAGGCAGGTTGTGTAGTTACGTTGCTATGGTTTGTTAATAACAAAAATTTAAATTGTCAATATTTTTACGCATGGTTCAGTTTCCTGAATTTGCCTTATTAAATTGCTACAAAAATGGAGCAAAGTGAAGAATTTGTTGTGCCCGACGACGTCCAAAAAGCTGCCGATGCCGCTACATTTCATTAGTTGCCAGAAAAGTCAAAGGGAAGATACATGAAAGAAATGGAAAAATTTCGTGAATGGATGACGGCAAAAAAGGTACAAGTGATAACTGAAACTGTTGTTGTAGCCTATTTTAACGGCCTAATTGAGAAGTATCCACCTCCTTCGTTGTGGTCCACCTATTCAATGTTAAGATCAACTTTGTTCATTTTTGAAAAAGTAGACATTAGCAGGTAAGTTTAGTACTATGTTTTTAAAATTATGGAATGTAACCGACTGATTTATTTGTAGGTTTAAAACCTTGTTTGCGGTTTAAAAAGCAAATCAAAAGGTTACCAACCTAAAAAGGCGAAAACACTTGACCAAAAAGACATAGAAAAATTCATAAATGAAGCTCCCGACGAGAGATTTTTGCTAATGAAGATGGCAGTTGTAATGGGAGTTATTGGTGCTTGCAGATGTGACGAGCTTGTAAGTCTCAAAACCACCGATATTGAAGACAAAGGATCCATACTGATTGTGAATATTCCAAACACTAAGGGCCGGTTGCAGAAAGCAACGTTAAGTCTGGTGTTAGCTAACGTCGCGTCAAAGTGAACAAAATCGCATCAAATTTTGTTTACTAATGTATTAGTTATCATAAACATTTGAGATTTGATTCGTTTTTGTTCACTTTGACGTCGCGTTAGCTAACACCAGACTTAACATTGCTTTCTGCAACCGGCCCTAAAAATTATAATCCTCGCTCTTTTGTTGTTACTGGCACCGACGGTAAATGTTTTAATGGTCTGGCGACCTATCGAAAATATGCAGCGTTACGCCCTGCATCTCTTGGCGAATGGAGGTTCTTTTTGTGTTACCGTGACGGAAAATGTATAGTCCAACCCTTGGGTATAAACACACTCTCAAAGATACCCAGGGTCGTGGCGGATTACCTGAAAATAAAAGATGTTGATTTATATATTGGGCATTGCTTTCGCCGAACGTCAACTACATTGTGGGCTAATACCTCTACAGATATTCTGACGTTAAAAAGACACGGAGGCTGGCGCTCGTCGTCTGTAGCTGAGAGCTATGTTGAAGAATCAGTGGCTAGCAAGACTGCCATAGCAAAAAGAATAGTTAGCGGTGATGAAGCAGCAAGCATAAGTAAAAAAAATCGCGTAGAATTTGAGGCAACAGAAAATTCCGTGACAGAAGGTACTGCAGGAACAGGAATCGTTGAAGCACATCAATTTTCCACTTCTGGCATTTTTAATGGAAGTAACCCAGTTTTTCAGAATTGTGTGGTTCATTTCTATACAAATAATTAAACAATAATGTAGTAAGTGTTCAACTAAAGTTAAAATGTTAAAAATTTTGTATTTTATTCTGGGCAGTGACAGTGGGCGAAAGTTTACTTTCACTCACTGCTTCCGCCCACACGTTGCCATAAAAAGAATCTGTGTGAGCAAAACAAATGGTTGCTCGCTTGGTATCTAAGGAAGAAACAACATGTTTCTATAGCAGGATTAAACAAAGAATCTTTTCGTCATTAGACAGTGATTGCACAAATTCTTCTTGTAAGTGTAGTGGAACCCCAGAATTGAAAATTTTTACTTTCAAGTACTGTATTTCTCTAAGCGTTAATGCTAATACGATTACCGTGAGCCTTCTATATTCCATCTTCATATAATCTTTTCCATTTTTTAGTTTGTCACATGATTTCTTTGCCTCCTCTACTAACACTTGGAAAGTGATAACATCAATTGTTATGGAAGTAGTTTTTCCTTTTTCCTATTTATTTTCGTTTAATACTTTTGACGCCAGGCTGAAGAGTTCTGAATTCCATTGTCTTTTTAAACGTTTTATATTTTTTAGTGCTATTTCTATTCGCTTATCCATTGGAGAATTCGGATTTGCAAATATCATATTCGTTGCAATGTCATAAACTTGCTTTAGATTTGTCCCTAAGTGAAGAAATATACTGCCAGCTGCAAACGTTCGTGTTTCATGGTTTATACACGTATTACTTTTGTTGCTGTAACAATATTATCAAAAAATCTTACTTGAATTGAATATATTTACAAGTTTCTGTACTCTAGTAGTTTCTCGTAACTGGATTAACAGTCTACCTAGTTCCCCCATTTTATTAGAAATCGTTGTTCGTATTTGAGTTCGCTTATGTTTCTTAACAGGCTCTGGTAAAGTAGCAAACGAGTGTATCACTCAGCAATTTAGATATTTCATTGGCTTTCATAATTGGAGACACTTTATTTTTTAATTTCAAAGTATTCTAAAATTGGTTCGCACCTGTATATATCGTGAAAATGTGTGATTCTGTTAATATGTTCAAAACGGATTTGGGGTCTAAGGGTCTCCTAGTTTTGATATCCAAGTGATGACAAAGCGTCATCCTTGAGCAACTCCAGATACGGGGTATCCGATAAGTAAATAGGTGAAATATCACTCTTTAAATTATTTGTAAATTTTACGTAAATAAACGAGCTTCTCATAATGTTTATAAAAAATAAAAACAATAAATTTTAAATACAGGGTGTTCCAAAAGTATATTATTATAATAAAAATTCTCCTGCTGATGTAGTTTAAGCGGCAAGGACAGCTAGCGAATGAGTACTCTTTTTGCCATTTTGCGATGAAATTTCTGTGTCAAAATTGTCATATACAATACCGCGAGCGGTCGACGAATTGCCGAAAATTTTTGTCAAAGTGTATGAGTGTTTATTGCTTCGATATAAATTGGTCGAGTGCGACAGCACGAGACCAATTTTGAAGCAATAAACACGAATAAACACTTTGACAAAAATTCATGCAATTCGTCGGCTGCAAGCGGCATTTGAAGGACTATTCAACGAACAAAATTGACATTTCTTAGTAATTAATCAATTTTATCACGTCCTCTTTGAAAATAAAAATCTGTTGACGTAAAATAAATTGTTTGTCAAATTTGACATTTCTAATATCATATTTGATTAATTTTACAGGAAGTTAAATAAATGTCACAGGAAGAGAAAAAAATTGTCATTAAAACTCCGCTAGCGGAATTGTTGCACAATTTTACGCTGATTGGTGGCAAATGACATAAATACTACATTATGATTGGTGAATAGTTAACTTGAAGGGGGTGAGTTGAATAGTCAACAATAACCTGGGTTAGTGTAGCATCATTTCCTTTAGTAATGCCAGTTAA
Organism: Agriotes lineatus; assembly: GCA_940337035.1. Taxonomy (NCBI): domain Eukaryota; kingdom Metazoa; phylum Arthropoda; class Insecta; order Coleoptera; family Elateridae; genus Agriotes; species Agriotes lineatus. The sequence goes on from CALNHX010007653.1 coordinate 26,170, forward strand.
ATTTACATTTTTAACCACTTCAAAAGCGGCAGCGTTTTGAACCTTAACAGCTCATCATACGTGCATGATATTTTAAATTGGTTCAAAATATTCACTACTTCTTTTGAAAATCTAAACTTAACGCCTACACCTATTTGAAGATTTGTAAATGTATTATATAAAGTCGATGAGACGATACTCCCAATTAAAAGTGCCGGTGGAGTTTCGTCCAATTTAGGTGATAGCGGTTAGCAAAATTTTAATAGAGTTTTACTGCAATCCACTAACACTGTTTCGTATTTTACATGTACCTTATATTTCTCTTTATTCTTCTTTACATTAGCAACTTCGCGTATTATTCCTTTTGTTATTTTGCCAATTGCAGTCTCAATATCATCACCGCCATCCCCAACACGACTTATTCTTAAGGTCGCCGCGACTTTGTTAGGGAATGTTATTATATTTGCATATCCTGAGGCAGAAAGTACTATCAGTTCATCAAACTGTTTCTTGAGAGTTTTCACTAAATTACGTCGAGTAAGTTTATGTCCTCCGCGATCCGAGTATATATTGTTTATATCTATCGAATTCCAAATTCTTTCTTTATCGGTCAATATTTTTTTACTGTTTCCTCGTAAGGCATATCTTCTTCCTCGGTATCCTGACTAGACTGTCGTTTTGCTGAAAGCACAGCGTTTTGGCCCATGAATTTATTACGACAGTACATATGGTATCTGGCATCTACGGCAGGTAGGTCTGCCACACATAGCCAGCTAATCTTAATCTAATTTCAGCAGCCCAAGTATCGTTTCTTTCCACGTACGTTTGCAAAATGGCTTCCTTGTTTGAAATTTTCTTTACCTTGTATTCTAAAGCTAGGAATTGAAAGGACGGTCGCCATCGATGAGGATCCTTTTTATTCTTTTCCACTTCGCACTTTTGTCCACAATACAGGCAGTCATTTTTAAAATTTAAATTTGGCACTTCTGATCGCCTCTGCGTTTCGTTGTTGAAGTTCCCGCTTTGGTAACAGCATTTCCTGGCGATAAACATCTCTTCAAGCTCTTCAAACTTTTGATCTTCATACACTTGACTGCACTTTATAAGTTTTTATGCGCTGGGCACCAGCAACGGAAAGTTTTTAAGTTTTTTTTTTCACAACCAAATTTAAAGTTAAAAAAACACTTGTTTTCACTCATATTTAACTAGACGTTACACCAAAATATACATTTATTCCCTACTAATTTACATAACTAAAATAAAATAAATGCGTTTGTTGAATAAAGTTACAGTTTATATTGTATTTGATTTTTTCGTTCTGGTTCCCGGAGACGGTAGGCCACCTCGTGTGCATCGATGTATGCCCGTGAGCTTCAAAGTATAAGGCCTGCGGGGTCAAGTTGATACAACTGGAAAAACCAAAATAAAAATTAAATATGTGAATGAGTGTCGGTGTAAACAAAAGGAAGGTTCTGATTTATTTTAATTATGAAGTGACTGGATCGGAACTATAATTTGTTTAAATTAAGTACATATCTGTACACGTGCACTTCCTTGTGATATGTTAAGAGTGCAGTCGACCTTTGACCGTGGATCAAAATTCCTTTCGAGGTTATCTTATAAAACGGCGCGTGTGAAGGCCGTAGGCACGTAGTGACCTAAATATGCTATCACAGGGTAAGTATCGAATTTATACAACGGTTTACTATCTTCCACATGAAATGTGAACTGGTTCTAAAATTTGCAAATCTCTAATACAAACGAAGTTTGCTCTAAAGTACTCAGAAGTATATGCAAATTTAACTGTATTCTGACAGGGGTTTTAAATTTTGTAAGATTTGAATTAGGATTATTTCTGCACTCGTAGTTGTTATATTCGGAGGCTAGCTTAATTTCCACGGAAAAACTCCAATTGAAAATCGCCGATATGCCAGCCAAGTTCAATTGTGAATTATTCGTTCTGTAAGATTGCCTGGCTCGCTCGCCCACGAAATAAAGTTATTTCGATAACCCAAATATAAGCTCAATTCGTATGCGAACGGTCGTGGCACACTTTACGAAATTATAAGCACAATCCGATTGTCCAGAGTTGTGCTTGAGTAAATTTATTGTTTTCGATTTACAAATAAATCCTAATACACGCAGTCCGAGTCCAGAAATACGTTTATATAGGCAGGTACCTGGGGGAAATCGAATTATTAGTTCGTATTCTTCAGGTCGGTTTCTGGTGTCGGAGACGCGGAATCATCCTTTGCGGCCGAAGCCGCTGAAGGCGGCTGGAAGCCGGGTTAGTTTCTGGTAACGATCTCCTCGAGTCCGCTGCTCGAATTTGGTTTTAAACACGGCGATCGACTCACGGGATTAATCGTGCATTCTGGAAGGAGTGCGCCGCGATCGATTCTTGGTACCGCTCGAGTCGATCGTGGGGTTCGCGGCGATCCTCCGAGTTCGAGCGCTTTGAAAAATTTCCATTGTTGTAACGTTCATTGTTGGCCTAGATGGAAATTAAGCGCTATTAATTTTAAATTAATTTTGATCGCGCTTAATTTGGAGTGAAACGTTACAAGCTGGAGTATTATTTATAAACATTTTCGTTAATGATTTTGCCAAGCATTGAGGTGCTGCAGCTATTAATCCAGATATAGCAGCAACTGACGCAATAGTCGACTTATTTCTCAGTTTTTTATTTTGACAGACTTTAGAAAAGTGTCCTTGTCTGGAAGGAGCTCTGCAAGTTGCTTCTCTAGCAGGACACATGTTTGGTGGGTGTCGATTATTTCCACAAAAATAGCATTTACCATTCGTGGCAGTAGCAGCAGCAGATGCAGCAAGAGATGAAGGACGTAATATCTCTTGATCATCTTTGGGTTTAATTTCTTGTGATGAACAAGTCATATATTCGGGTGAAGAATAAGCTAGTGATTTTTTCTGAGCGGTTTCCAGTGCCCTTGCTTGACTAATAGCATTCTCTAGGTTTAAAGTATTATTTTCCAACAAACGCTGGCGAATTTGAGGGGAATTTAGTCCATTGATGGAGGCGTCTCGTATAAAATTATCATTATGTTCTTCAGGGCTCACATCTTGAAAATTGCAGTCTTTAGCGAGGCTTAGTAAATTATTTAAAAACTGATCTGTGGTCTGACCTGGTTGTTGAGTTCTTGTTGAAAAACAATGGCGAGCAAATATTTCATTTTTAGGTTTGATGTATTGAGATATTATGAGGCCCACGACTTGGCTCAGTTTGCAGTGCAAAATAATTGACCGATTCAATAAGCACAGAGTTGGGATGTTTTATCTAATTGCAAATTTTAAAAACAAAGTAAAACAGTAAATGCATTGATAATGAGATGCGAGAAAGATTAAATTAGTTGGAGAAAGGTACGCAAAGACAAAGCAAATTTCAAAGAGTTTAGATTGGCTTGTGACTAAATTAATATAATTCCAATAAGGTTTGTGCACATCTAAAGCCAGACCATTTTATAAAATGTATTTGACACATTATAAAAGTAGCGTAGTTTGTTAAGTCAAAAGCAAAAGATAGTGAAATTAGTAAGCAAAGCAGAAAGGTATTAAGCAGAATAATATAATAGATATATTGCAAAAGAGCAATTCGAGAAGGCAGCAGAAAAGAAAAGATAATGGCGCAAACATGGTGAACTCACAATATCAGTGCATTTAAAAAATTAATAAAGTGCAATAGTGCAAAACGGAGCAATGACAAGATAAAAATAAAAACGTTTGTGTGCGCGGCGCTACCGAACGATTTAGTTATAAGATTAAAGACAATAATTTAGTTTTAAGAAATTTCTAAATATAATTTAAGTACTCAAATTTACTTCCATTTGTAACCTGTCTTTACCAAAATTAATTTCCTTTAACATAAGAGAATTATAGTAACCTAGCAACCTGATGCTGTTTTGTTGAAAAAACAAAGAGAACAATTGAATTAATTTTTATGTGACGTTTGTTAGATTTGTGCTCCACTTTTAAACACATTCTTATACCATTAAATGAACATATTACAAGTAAAAAAGAATTGCTTTTTATTGTGCCCATCTGAGAGTACATGTGACAGTGTTTGTAAAGGTTTCCGCAGCATTAAAATATAAAATTCTCCAATAGCTGCTCCGAGGACATCGGCTGCCGTTCAGCTGGGGTTTCCGATAATCGTTCCCGGCATAAGTAAGAATCAGAGCCAGAGGCCTGCACTGCATTACGTCGGGGAGGATTGCAAGAACGTCACGGACAGCATCTGCAGCGGGGAACCATCTCCAGCAGAAGATCCGGGTAGCATTCAAAACGGGCAGCTTAGAAGTCTGCAAACGAGGTACGATAAAGCCTGCAAATTTAAGTGTGGAGTGTCGGAAACGCATTAAAATCCGAGGTCAAACCTTTTCGAAGTAGATCAGCATTTTCCCGAGGCCCTATTTGCTTCGGTTTTCCAAAATTCGAGTAGCGTCGGTGGATTGTGCGAATTCGGCTGAGAACCCAAGCAAACAAAAACAAATGCACGTTTTGGCGTCCCTTATACGTCACGAAACAAGCAAGGCGAGGTGTACCCATCGACATATAGAAATGGACCGCTAATGGACGACTGCGCAACTCTTTGCGTTAGAAAGGGAAGGAGAACACTTTAAGAATTATCTTTTCTTTTCCTGCCGGCTTCCTATTGGCCGACAGAAAATGTTCCTTTTCCTACCGGCCTGCTATTGGCCGACAGAAAATGACGTCACAGCGACAGGGCGGTCGCGCCGGTACGCTACTGAGCGCCAACAAGGACAGAGCGTTCTCATGTCATATGCGTTCTCTTTCTATCCCGTTTGGCTCGCGCAGCTCTGACTAGCGGTCCATTTCTATATGTCGATGGGTGTACCTACCTCATCACTGAAACAAAATAGTGCTATTTGTTGCAAGCGCCAAAATTTGAATAATTACCTGACGCGTTTCTCACAGTAATTTCACTTTTAAAACATTCAAATACGCTGTCACCACTAGCGACATTTTGTGTCATTTGTCAAATCAAGAATTTTTTGATCTACCAAGAACCACTCATTCGAACTACTGAGTTTACGAATAAAATAAAGTCCGTTTATCAACCCAACCCAATGAGAATTGAGTTTCATGCTTGCCTGGTAGTTAGCCAAATCAGTTTTGCAGATTAGATAAAATATAAAAAGGGTATATAACCATTTAATTGTGTGATCACTTATTACATTTTGCTTTTCACCAGCCACAGTTGGGGTGGCAGACGAAGAACCAGGGAAGAAACCACAGCTTCGTGCTAGCATTGCCCATGTAACGTGGCTTCAGATACCCTTTGGCTATGTAGTCATCAAACTTTTCGATACACAACTTAGAAAATTTACGATCGACATTCATCTTTCTTTCCATGGAGTACAAACGCTTTAAAGCCATTGTTTTGCTTTCCGAAAGTTGTGGGTTGTCAGAAAGCCACAGTAGTCCAGTTTCCCAGCTGTCGCTTTTCTTCACTGTCGTATTTTCCAATATTTGCAACTCTCGCTTTTCCTCCTTAGAAAATTGACTAATAGATGGAGCCATTACCCCAAGCGATTTAAGGTCACTAAATACATAAAGGTACCGCCATTCTTTTGCAAGATTTTGTTCCCCCAAATTAAAAAGGACAGAACATTGTAAGAAAGTGAGAGTGAAAGTGAAACAGGTGATAGCATTACCCCAAATTAAAAGAAACAAAATATATATGTTTGCACAGTTGGCGGTACCTTTATGATTTAGTAACCTTAAAGCGATTCCGTGGAGAAAAATGAGATCATCAGTTGATCAAGTTTCTCTCCTTTTCGGCATTGGCTCATTAGTTGAAAGCTCGTTTCGAGACAGGCTTCGTCCATAATAACATACCATCCGAGCAAGCTTCGAATGGCTGCTGGCGTTTGTCCAAGTGCTGCTTCCAGAATTTCCCTCGCAGCATGCAACGTGGCAGCATTTATCGCAATTACCATCTTCGGATAGGCATTGATCATTTTGGTTGCCTTCATCTTTCTGAGGAATGGGTATTTTCGCCAGTTCCTCTGGATCAAACGTCCTAGGTGGAAGCCCTAGCTTGTCCACTTCTTCTTATAGTCCTTCTCTTATCGGAGGTTGGCTATCATCATTGATATACGTATTTTGTTGACGGCGGCTCGGAATAATTCGGTGCTCCTGCAATTAAACCAATCTCGTAGATTTTTCAGCCATGATATCTTCCGCCTGTCAACATTCCTTTTACTTTTTATTTTTCCTTGAATTATGAGTTGGAGCAGTGCATATTTGGAATTTCTCATTATATGACTCAAATACTCAATTTTTCGTTCTTTTATCGTGTATATAACCTCACATTCTTTATTCATCCTCTCAAGAACCTCTATATTACTGATTCTATCTAAGCGTGTCCACTGTATGGGCAGTAATCTTAAAATGTTTCGCATTCTTATATGCCTCACTAATTTCTAGTTCTACCTTCCTGGAATTTCTTTCTATTCGTGTATCTCCAAATACGGTAAACTTTAAAGGATCTAACCCATCTGATCCGATGTCATCAACTTCTTTTTCTTCGACGAGGTCGGTCCAATAATCACCACAGGAATTATGGCCAGTAGATCTCCAGCAGATGCTGCTGCCATATTTTCACCAGGTGTGGTTACTGCAGTCACTTCGGTTGATTGGGTTAAAGAAGCAGGTGGGCTGACAACAGGTTTTTCCTTCTTTTTCCGAACGAGGTGCTGCTATCTTCGATGTTCTCGATTTTCCAGTCCTATGTAGCAATGGGTGATGGTTCCTAGAGCAACCATCAATATTGCAGGTCCGCTTGCCAGGGCATTTCATACTTGCATGGCCGGTTTGCCAACAACTGAAGCAAACACGCTTGTCTTTCGCTAACTTCCAGCGTTGTTCGACACTCAGCTTTTTCAATACGCTGCACTGCGCTGTGCTATGTAGTACAGTAAAATTGTCGTAAAATATCCCGTCACCTTAAAAAAATGGGCCGCGGCGATTCCTCTTGCCCAGTGGTTTAGGGTCATTAGACAAGTGTAAAACCAAAAAGGCGTCACCCCACCCCTTGCCAAACAGCCGCCATATTGGTGGTAGAATTGATAGTTAAACCTCGTCTACAAAAATTCCTAGAGAGCAATTTCTTATTAAATCCTGGTCAGTTCGGCTTCCGGGAGGGATTTTCTACAGAGTTGGCAGTAAAAAATCTAGTGGATGACGTAGTTAAAGGCTATGAGAAGGGTGAGCATACAGCTGTCACTCTGTGTGACCTCACCAAAGCCTTTGATTGTGTTCTGCATCATTTATTGGTTATAAAACTAGAACACTATGGTATTCGTGGGTTACCACTGCAGTTTTTCACATCCTATCTAAGCGACAGACGGCAATGTGTTGACGTAAAAGGTACGGTCTCTGCCATAACAAATGTTGACCATGGAGTGCCCCAAGGCATTTCTCATTTATGTAAATGATTTCTACTACTACCTGTTGCCTCATAAGAGTATATTTTTTGCAGACGATACAACGTTGCTGTGTTCAAACAAAGAAAGCAAGGTTCTAATTCAGACAATGAAAAACTTGGAAGCAAGAGCTAACATCTGGTTGTCTTCAAATGGTCTTCAAATGAATGTCAATAAAACACAACGAATGATATTCTCCCTAAGAAATGATTGTTCTGTTCAGCAAGAAAGTACAGTCCATATGTTGAAATTGACATTGGATAGTCAAATGAATTGGTCGGAGCACATCTCTTGCTTGGCTAAAAAATTGTCTACAGCTTTATTTGTCTTAAGACGTTTGCGCAGTGTATTAGACTTTAATACGCTGAAAACTGCTATGTTTGCACTGTTTCAGTCTCATATTACATACGGTATATTATTATGGGGGCGCGCTGTTGACCTGATTAGGATTTTTAAATTGCAAAAGAAAGCGTTAAGATTAATTACATATGCGAACTTCCGCGACTCTTGTAAACCTTTATTTGTTAAACACAGAATTATGACGCTGCCATGTATTTACATTTTTTATTCCTTAACTTATGTACACAAGTATAAACAGAATTATATTGTGAATTCTGATGTACATAATTATGATACACGTGGAGCAAATCATCTTATTGTACCTAGATATAGATTAAGTAAGTCATTACAAAATTCTATAGACCTGAAGCTTTACAACAAACTTCCAATGAATGTTAAAAACTTAAATATTCAAAACTTCAGAAAACGAATAAAAACTTTTCTTATTCAACATTGCTTCTATTCAGTGGACGAGTTTGTGAATAAGCCCTTAATTGATATTTAATCAATATGATCTTAATGTTAATGTTAATGTTATAACTGTGATTACTGTTTGACTTGTGTAAGATTTTTATCAATAACACTAAAATAAATGATTCTATGATTCTATTGATAACAATTGAATTTGTTTTTTCTCGCGATCCATTGGTCGCACAGAAAAAGTTATTGAACAAAACATGTTGGAAATAAAATTCTACACATTTTTTATCCTTGCCGCGATACCGAGAAGTTGGTAAACGGTAGAGGGCAACAAAGTTACCAAAAATCATTTCCGCCATTTTTGCTCTGTGGGGGTGGTTTTTTCCGAAAATTGCGAATGTGGAAGTTTGTCAGGTCATTTTGTATTTTAATTAGCCAGCTAGGCTTTAGGGCAGCGTGCCCGTATGCTAAACCCTTTTAGTTACTTATTTGGCTTCATCGCCTAATTCCATAATAATGATTTTGCACATATTTGGCCTCAAGCGCAGTATTTCTCGTCATCCGGGGCACCCCTTTGTTGGTACTTTGACAATCGGGTGTTAACGCTCGCAGGATTTCCGAACCTTCTAGAATTTACGCTGTTGGTGTGACTGCGAGGCCTCGGGCTGTCTTCGTCACCGGCACTTATTTGTTTTATTGGGCGCCTCGCCATTGGCTGTCTTTGTCACCGGCACTTATTTGTTTTATTGGGCGCCTCGCCATTGGCTGTCGAGAGTCACGTGGTAACGCCGTTTTTGGCTCACGCCACGGCGGGGGTCGGAACGCTGCTTGCTTGGGCAGTTCTACTCAGGCGATTGAACAAGGGAGGTGTGTGTGTGTCGTTAACGGCGATCTTATTACGCCAAGGCGTAGGTGTGATGGAATTCCATGCCCGGTTCTACGTCGTCACGTAAGGGAGTGTTCCCCTTTGCTCGTTGTGCGAGGATTCCGTTGAGGTAGGACATCACTTGGGCTAGTTTGGCCGTCGTAACGGCGTTTGTTGAAGCGCCGGCCTTTGTCGCCATTTTGGGCGCATCCAGACCATTCACACGTCGGCCGTTTTAGCGGCGAATGAATTGCCACAGGCAACCTGTTTCCCGCAAGCTGGACCACACGCTGATCGATTGGATAGTCACCAATAAAATTAAGGTATTTGTAACCATTGAATCATACTAACTTCTCGTGCGCGAGCTGTGCGCTTAATCATGTGAATAACTGTGAAATCTTGTGCACCGTTAAAAACGTACCCTTCGCATCTTAAATTGTTGTCGCGAAGTGGCGTCGCTCGCTCATTTTTGATCTAATCACTTCCCTCACTTGGACTTTGCTGTGTTTGCCCAAATTATCATGTGAGCATTTTTTTTTATGAACAAACGTTCCCGTTGTGGGACTCATATGTCAAACTGCTTTTGATGTTGTACAGTTATGGGTGTTGTTTAGTAACCGTAGTGCGCCCATCAGCTGATGCTTATTTATAAGAGTTAACGCAATGTTTGCGGCACGCTTTGCTGCCCCAATGTAAGACTGGACCAATAGACGCTTATCTAAGTAAGAGACGCTTTATTCTTGGTCGCTTTGTGCATGTTCTGTTTCAGTGTGCGGCCATCATTGAGGAGATGAATGTACGGTGGAGCCAGTGAGATCAGAGCGTGCAGGTAGGCTTGGTGGTGACATTGCCGTGGCTGAAAAGCCCCCTTCATGATCTAAGTATTTTTGCCATCACGAAATCGTTGTGTGAGTTTATAATTCACGAGTACCCCTATCGACGGAGTGTCTTGAATACTTCGCCCCCGTCTAACCGCCCAGGCCCGGTTATCCGGGTTAAGACAGGCTTGGTGGCGCCCTCATAATTTTGACGTACCCTATATATATGCCTCAACACGCTTGCCCAGAACGTATCGTGTGACTCACGCCCGACTCCCTGAGCGTTCCAGCCGTGGCCTTTAGCCTGTTTTTAGCAAATCTCAGGGCAAGTGTGCCAGTTTTCCAGGACTGATTCCGTGGTGCGATGCTCACCTTGGGTGGGTGTCGTAAAGTTGCTTTAATACCGTAACAGGCTAATTTTGGCTATCCCAACGTGTGGGGCTTTGTGGCTCCTTTGTTCTCGTCAAGACGCCTAATTTTGGCGGCCCAATCGCGCGGGGCCTGTTGTTTGTTGTTGTTGTTCGACTGTAGTAGTCTCGTTAAGCCCATCCGTTGTGCGTCTTAATTTTGACGCTTTAACGTCTGAGACCTTGTTTGTTTTTCTTTCTCGTCAGGCCACCCGTTGTCTGCCTAATTTTGGTTATTCCGACGTGTCGCCCCTCGTTGCGTGACAACGCTCGACCCCATTTTGGATTTTTTCTCTCTCTCTCTTTTTCTTTCTTTCGTTCCCGTTTACGTTGTGCGCCTCGATTTCGGGCACAGTACTGTCGGTAACCATTGTTGGTCGGTAGTAGGCTCGTTAAGCCATTCGTTGACCGCCTAGTTTTTGGGATTTGTTCTTTTTCTTTTGTATTCGGCCTTTTTGCAAAGAATATGGACAGATAGTCCCGTTAAGCCATCGGTCGTGTGAAAGGTAGCAAACCACTTTTTCCCGATTTCTCCCGTCTTGGCCGTCTACGATTTGGTTCGGATATCTGACGTAATTGACTTACCAAACACGCGCTAACGTTTTCCTTTTATACGACGTATAATATAAGTCGTTCCTTTTCCGTTTGTAAACATGGTGCTAAAGCTACATATTGAACGTCTGCTTCGCGCGGAGGCTGAATACGAGTTGAGAATCAGAGGCCGTGATGCTTCCGGCGCGGTTACCTTGTTGCGCTCCCGGTTACGCGACGTATTGAGAGAGGAGGGACGCGCAGATATGGATACGCGACCGACGTACCCGTATAGATTCGAGGAGGGTCTCGCGGCCGTGACAACATTGATTAGCGAATTAGAGGAAAAGATTCAGATATATTTAGCTAACCCGACTAAAGAAGTAGCGGCTACGATCGAAACGAAATTTTATCACGGAATGAACCGTTTGACGAATAGTTCAGCTACAACTGAGGAAGAGCGAGCGCTCAAACAAATAGCATTCGCGGAATTGTCACTCATACGTTCAACCTACGAACTTAACCAAGTAAAGCTAGGGTCGTCTACGACTACGGCTGAGGAGGAAAGCGCCGTAACGCTGCCATCGACGTCCGGTGTCGCACCTATCATTACCGTCGCGACGACGACTACGACTACGACGGCGGCAACTATGTCGACTCCGAGTTTTGCTTCGCCGATGTCGCGTACGATCTCATTTAAGGCAACCCCTGTTTCGAAATGGAACATACAATTCTCAGGTCACCCGAAAGGTCTATCGGTCAACGCTTTCATTGAGCGTGTTAACGAACTCAGAGTGGCCAGAAACCTTACCGAAGAAGAGTTGTTTATGCAGGCCATCGATTTGTTTTCGGGCAACGCATTGCTATGGTATCGCGCGAATAGAGCGATCCCTAACACGTGGCAACAGTTAGTCGATTTATTGCGTCTAGAGTTTCAGCCTGCTAATTATGATGAACGGTTGTTGGACGAAATTAGACGTCGCACGCAAGGCCCTACGAAAAGTATGGGCATTTATATCGCCATCATGCGCACAATGTTTTCGCGCTTGACTGAAGCGATTCTCGAGGAGAGACAGTTGCGTATTTTGTTGCATAATATTTCACCATTATACCAAACCCAGTTGGGATTGACAGAAGTCCGGTCGATCGACGAGCTAGCGCTATACGTACGGAAGATTGAAGAACGGCGCTACGCCATCGAAACTTACGTGCCACCATCTAGAAAGAAGTCTGACTTAGAAACAGACTTGGCATATGTCGAGGTCGCGCCTGTCGCGGAAACGTGCCCAGTTGATGTTGTCGAAACACGTGACGTTAATACTCCCGAGAGGAGGAACCGAGAATCGGCACCCAAGTCAAGCATGCGGTGTTGGAACTGTAACGAACCAGGTCATAGAGCCAGTAGGTGTCCGCGACCCCGCGGCAAGAAATTCTGTTACCGTTGCGGCAGACCTGAAGTGACCGTAAACACTTGTCCTCGTTGTCGAGCAAGAGATAGGGGACAAGGAAACGACCCCGCGAGACGCTGAACAGTCGAGCAGTGTCCTCGCGCGTGTTTAGCAATTCGACTAAATTTAGTAAGGGACTTATTAAGGAGCGCGAGACCAAAATGAAGAAAAATAAAGTCATTCTCGATTACGTATTAGAAAGGTCATCTGATGACCGTCGACCGCATGTGACTGTTGAAATTATGGGTTTCGAGTTGTTAGCTTTGTTGGACTCAGGAGCGAATCGAACAATCTTAGGAGCCAAGGGTTGGGACGTGTTGCGTACTGTAGGCCTGCGCGTAAATAAGAAGCTGAGACCCGTTTGCTCAGTGGCGAATGGACAGACCGTAACCAGTCTAGGTAACCTTCACTTACCTATCCGTTTAAATAACAGAGTGGTAGCTATCGATGTTTTAATAGTTCCGGAGGTTTCGCACACCCTAATCCTAGCTATAGACTTTTGGAAGTCAGTGGGAATAGTCCCAGACGTGTTTCGAGGGGAGTGGGAATTCTCAAAACCCGGCTTAGCGGCCATTGATACTCCTACCGGTAATTTGCAGTCTATGTTCGACCTGAACTCGGATCAACGAGCCCAATTAGACACTCTCGTGAACCGACATATTACTATCGCTAAACCCGAACTCGGCTGCGCCAAGTACGTTCAACATAAAATCACTACTGAGGCGGCACCGATTAAACAAAGGTACTACCCGGTCTCTCCCGCAATGCAGGCGCATATCGATGCTGAGTTGGACAGTATGCTTAAATTAGGCGTTGTGGAACGTTCTCGGTCAGCCTGGTCGAGCCCGATTTTACTAGTTAAAAAGAAAGATGGAACCTATCGTTTCTGCGTTGACTTTCGTAAATTAAATAGCGTCACCGAGAAGGACGCCTACCCGATACCTTACGTGTCTTCGATTTTGGATCGCTTACGCGATGCCCGGTTCATGACGTCGCTTGATATCAAATCCGCGTACTGGCAAATTGAAATGGAAGATAAATCTAAGGAACTAACGGCCTTTACAGTACCCGGGCGAGGGTTGTTTCAATTTACTCGCATGCCCTTTGGGCTTCATAACGCGACAGCCACTTGGCAACGTTTCGTCGACCATGTGTTGGGTCCCGAATTGGAACCTTACGTCTTTGTCTATTTAGATGACGTGATTGTTTGTACCCCGACTTTCGAAAAACACGTCGAGATTCTAGACGAAGTATTGCAGCGACTAAACGACGCTGGTCTAACACTGGGACGTGATAAATGTCATTTTTGCCAACCGGAATTACGATACCTAAGCTATGTCGTTAACGCCCAAGGACTTTTAGTCGACCCCGATAAAGTTTCGGCGATTCTCAACTTGCCGCGGCCTAGAAACGTTTCAGAAATACGGCGAGTAGTCGGCATGGCATCGTGGTACCGGCGTTTCATACCAAATTTCTCAGCCATTATTGCTCCGCTGACTTCGTTATTGAAAAAGTTTCAGAAGTTTGAGTGGACCGAGTCATGCGAAGTCGCATTTACAACCATCAAAAATTGCCTAGTTTCGGCACCCATTTTGTCGTGTCCCGAGTTTTCTCTCCCGTTTATCGTACAGACGGACGCTTCCAATGTTGGTATCGGCGCCGTGCTGACTCAGACCGTTGATGGCCAAGAACAGGTCATCTGTTACAGTAGTCGGACTCTTACGAAGCCTGAGCATAATTTTTCGGTTACGGAACGCGAATGTTTGGCCGTCCTTTGGGCCATAGAGAAGTTACGTCCGTATGTAGAAGGCACTCACTTCACAGTCATTACTGACCATCATTCACTTATCTGGCTAAATAATCTTAAGGAACCCTCCGGGAGACTCGCCCGTTGGGCTGTTCGTATCCAACAATACGACTTTACGATCAAACACCGGAAGGGAAAAGACCACGTTGTCCCGGATGCGCTATCCCGTGCTATGCCCGAAATAGATGTAGTCTCGGTCGTCGATTCTGGACAACCCGAGGCCGGCGTTCAGACGCCGAGTGACAGTCAAACTGGCCGGTGGTATAGGCGCATGTGTACGCGCGTCGTAGAAAAACCATTCAAGTATTCGGCGTGGAAACTATCGCGGGGGAAATTGTTTAAACATATTAACGTGAAATACCCCGAATTGGACGAAGGCACGAGTTGGAAAGAGGTGGTTCCTAAGCCTCAACGTGCCGAGATTCTTCGCAAAAACCATGATGAACCTACCGCAGGCTATTTAGGCATTTATAAGACCTACGGCCGTATCGCTCAGCAGTATTACTGGCCTAAACTTAAGGCGAATGTGACCCGTTACGTTAACCGTTGCGCGACGTGCCTAGCGGAGAAACCCGAACAAAAACGCCCGGCCGGCTTGATGTGTCGTCACCCCGTGGTGGATAAGCCGTGGCAAATGATATCTATCGACATTGTAGGGCCGTTGCCCCGTTCAAAGAAAGGCTACGTGTATATTCTGTCCGTGGCTGACTACTTTACTAAATTTACCCTTTTCTTCCCGTTGCGTACCGCCACCGCGACCGCGGTGACTCAGAAAATTGAGAACGACGTTTTCTTGCTCTTTGGAGCACCTCAGTACGTCTTGGTTGACAATGGCGTACAGTTTCGCAGTAGAGAATTCCGACAACTTACCGATACGTATAAATCACGAATTATCTTTAACGCGCATTACCATGCGCAGGCCAACCCCGTAGATTTCACATCAAGTTCGCGCACATGCAATTTTACCGCGACCAAACTGGCGTTGCCGCCTTACAGCACGTATGCCAAGAGTTCAGATATTATTCACATGATTAAGCGCACAGCTCGCGCACGAGAAGTTAGTATGATTCAGTGGTTACAAATACCTTAATTTTATTGGTGACGGCCCAAGAGATCGGCATGCGGTCCAGCTTGCGGGAAACAGGTTGCTTGTGGCAATTCATTCGCCGCTAAAACGGCCGACGTGTGAATGGTCTGGATGCGCCCAAAATGGCGACAAAGGCTGGCGCTTCAACAAACGCCGCTACGACGGCCAAACTAGCCCAAGTGATGTCCTACCTCAACGGAATCCTCGTACAACGAGCTAAAGGGAACACCCCTTACGTGACGACGTAGAACCGGGCATGGAATTCCATCACACCTACGCCTTGGCGTAATAAGATCGCCGCTAACGACACACACACACCTCCCTTGTTCAATCGCCTGAGTTGAACTCTCGCTTAAGGCGAAACAGTTTATCAAACACTTGCTGAAGCAGCACGAAACGGGAAAAAACTGACGCCCCCGCCAAGGGCGGAAGCGCCGCACGAACACACACACTATCCGACCTCTTAGATCGACGGCCCTCGGCTGAATCCCCCTGCAAGGAGCGTTAGGACCCCCGCAGTGGCGTGAGCCAAAACGGAGTTACCACGTGACTCTCGACAGCCAATGGCGATGCGCCCAATAAAACAAATAAGTGCCGGTAACGAAGACAGCGCGAGGCCTCGCAGTCACACCAACAGCGTCAATTCTAGAAGGTTCGGAAATCCTGCGAGCGTTAACACCCGATTGTCAAAATACCAACAAAGGGGTGCCCCGGATGACGAGAAATACTGCGCTTGAGGCCAAATATGTGCAAAATCATTATTATGGAATTAGGCGATGAAGCCAAATAAGTAACTAAAAGGGTTTAACATACGGACACGCTGCCCTAAAGCCTAGGTGGCTAATTAAAATACAAAATGACCTGACAGTCGTCTATTAATAACATAAACTCAACTTCAGTTGTGTAGCTGATTAAATTTCCCCCGAATCCTCGCAGGACGTTATCCTTTGGAATTTTTCGCAAATGAAGTTTTTTCGGCGCACTGCTCGCTAATAATGTTGATTCGACTACCGGTATCCAGGTAAACCACAATTTCGATGCCATTGCTAAAGCAAATCTTCGTATAAATGTCTTCTATTTGCGATTGGTCAATTACTTTCACATTTTTCGGTTGCAAAGACTTTGTGGAAGGCCGCTGATAGCCTTGGCAGTCGCTACTGCGACGACCGGGTCGATTACAGGTGAAACAAATTATAGAGCGCCCCTGCCGGCAGTCACGCATTAAATGACCGATTTTATTGCAGCGGTGACATCTGATACTTTTCTTCTCATAAAGTCGGCCACTTGAAGTCGTGAATGGTTCTCTGTTATATCTTGCCCGTTTTAAATCAATGGGCGTTTCGTAATTATCCATAGAAGCAATAAATCCAGCGTAAAGTTCATCCGGGGTGGCATTCGCTTGAAATTCCAACGGCAGGCCCTTAACAATGCAGAAGATTGTAGCTTCGGTATTGTAACGAGACAGACTTGTGGTGTCGTAAATGCGCACGTGGGTGTCTTCTGATGGCCTCTAGTGATCTATAACCCCCTACGTTGTGTACATCACTTTGTTTTAATTTAACAGATTTTATGAATGCCTTAAACAAGTTCTCGTAACTTGTGTACCCTTAGGGTTCTTATAACCCTTGTAACTGCAAGTTCTTCATTTAAGTAGGCTCATACACACACTTTGACGAAATAAAACGCCAAAAAACGCTTTATACATTTATTAAAGCAATAAACCCTATACTCTCGTATATAAAACTAAATTTAACAACCAAATTGTTTCCTTTACCTTTCTGTAGTGGACACAGTCTAATGGGAAATGTAATGCTCTTCAATTTTTGGTGTAATAATAGCAATACGGTGACTTAGTCAGTGCAAGGAAGGACTTGAGAGTTTGTAAAGGGAATTTATCAGTGAAGGAAATTGCGCCGTCGCTCTCCACCTGCTGTAGCGACAACCGCGTAATTAGGGATAAGGAAAACCACCGTCGTGTGCCCTTAACCTGCAGTAGCGATGATCTCGCCCGCCGATTAAATGTAGCGACAACCGCGGAGTTAGGGATAAGGAAAACCACCGTCGTCTGCCCTTAACCTGCAGTAGCGATGATCTCGCCCGCCGATTAAATGTAGCGACAACCGCGGAATTGAGGATCAAGTAAGGTGCCCAAAAACTGTTCTCTTGACTCCGTCGAGTTTCCCTTTAAAGAGCAGCTCGCAGTGGGTATCCCCTCTCGGAAATACCAGTGGTGATTCTACTCTATAACCAATCACAGCGTTTCCACTGGGTAATTATCCAATCATAATGTTTCCATTATGACCCAGTATTTCTACCGCAATTTAAATCGTATTATAATATTTTCGGTGCCCTCGATGTGGGTGACTAACACCCCGAGTCGTAAATTGCCACTTTAATCCCTATTTGGCTTTCGCCGCGTGACGAATTTCCCAGTGAGACTATGCCCAAATATCTCCAGTTTCCTGTAAGAAAAGTGTGAATTATGTGGCCACATATTTCACTATTAAGCTGAAAGCAAAATGGTCCAGGGCCCTGTGTGTGTAACTTAATATGCCCGCAGTCGCAGCCGAGGGTCAAAAGTCAAAACCTTAATCTACCCATTAATATGCTTGCACGTGCAACAATTCCTTATATTGGAAAAACACATTCTGCATCTCGTAATTACCAAATTTAAACGAAAAACTTAAGCATCTAATTTTAATTGTTCATGTTTGTGTCCATTACTATAACCTATAAGTCGCGTCCTCTCACAGTATCCAAGCGGCACTGTTGTGTCAGTGACAATTTTGCGTGATAATAATGTGTCATTGTTTCTCCAGGGCGTTTCTCGCGAGCAACCAGTTTTTCTAATACTGTAGCATAATCGATACAGCGAGGAAATACGTGTTTTAAGGCTATTTTCCACTCATCCCAGGTCCTATTATAATCATCTAGCCTGTTGAACCAATCGCGAGCGGATCCTTTTAATTTGAGCTGCATGTAACATATCTTCTCGTAATCGGACCACCGATGTATTTGACCCAGTTGCTCAATTTTTAGTAGCCATGACGAAACAATGCTGCTTTGATTGTCAGGGTCGAACCACGGAATAATTTCTCCGGTTACTGTGGGTTTATATTTTGACGAACTGGCGCCAGCGGCAACTTCCGCGTCCACAGCGTTATGTACATCGCCGACAGCGGCAAATGCTTCAGCCTCGCGTCGATGACCGCGCTGCAATCTTCGGCGAAACGCATCATCCACTTTTCGTTCAATATGTTGGGCAAGCAGATTTTCGTAAAGTCGCTGCTCATCATCACTTTCATTCATGAGTTCGGGCTCAGGAGCTGGTGACTTTGGGTCGCTCATTTTGAATTTCAATCTCCAAAACGAAAGTTTAAAACACAACACACACACACACACACACTGCAATAGATCGTCCTCGCGCACAGGTAACTATCCCACTTCTGAACTGTTATAAGATTTTGGGTGAAAGGCACTAATTTAATAAGCAACTTATAAAGACGTGTATTTCGATTCGAATCTTGGTACAGAATGCCTTAGAAATCTTAGAATGCTTGCGTGAGCATTTTACAAACACATACACATAATATGATCTCATACATTTCCAGAGAATCGATATAAGGGTAATAAAAATAGTTAGGCCAGCAGAAGGCTGGCCTTCCAAGAAATGGTTGGTAACATATTCATACAAATTTTATTAATACATTAAGAATGCATTATCTAAAATTTATTTACTATTATGAACTTATATGCACATACTTCATTATTTGTATCTATAAGAGAATATCGCAGCGGGCGCGCTCTTAACCTCCCTTTAAATTACAATTTTGCGAGAACACTTTTTGATATGCACACAACGGACCCATCTACAACTTGCTTGCTTGTATGCTTCTAAACCTTTATAACCTTTTAGTTGTTGGTGTGTGTAGACACTTTTGTTATACAAAAATAATTTACAATATCTGGATATAAAATCTTTGGATAATCTTCTACTTTGTCACTGCATTGACGCAGTTTTATTAAATACGGATCAATCGCTATAATACTTATTTTATTAAAGTAATGATTGGCATGCTCATTATCTGGTGTTCTAAACTAATTACAGTAATTATCTATCGCACCCCACCTTTAAAAATTCTAAATTATAGAACAAAAACAACTGATGCTCACGTACAACTGATTGCAAATAAAACTGAGACAGCTAATATGTAGTATCATGTGCAATAAAATACTAAATACTCGTAATTATGTTGCCTTTTCTTATCTTTCTATTTTTAATAATATTTTATGGACTAGTTACCTACGGAAATATAATTTAGAGTCAGCTTCACACGTTATTAAAAACGCAAAAACTAGTCTCAAGACTTGTCCCAGTTTTAGTTGCAATCAGCTGTACAAGATACGGGTATTTAGAACGCAATATACTTAGGTTTTGTTCTTGTTGAATTTCTACTCCAAGCGCATTTCGTGACGTCACATGCAGATGCCTTATAAGAGCCTATGCATTTTCTTAAATTCAGCCTTTCTTTTCAACTACGAGTATAAATCTTAGAGAGAATGCTTTGAATTTTTTTCCACTACTACTTCCATGGAAGCAATTTAGCATAGTGTCATTAAACTCGATTAGGTATTGTTCTGTGATAGCAATGACATAAAAACTGTTGAAGTGTGAACTGAACCCTACATTACTTTGAACACTGGTCTAAATAGTAGTAGTAGTCTGATGTCGGTATCATAAAATAGTTGATTTAATTGATTGTCTAATACACAGTTTTTGTAATACTCAAAACTGTAATTAAAGTATAACTTCTAAAGTGATCTTTCTGTAACACTCGCACCACTAAATCTCAATAGGTTATGGGCCCAGGGCACCTGTGAGTGTGAATAATCGTAAGGTGAACGACAAGAAACTGATTTATTGCGTGAGATTTTTAATTCAAAATTTGTTTCTTAAAAGATGGAGAGTCTTCCGGTAAGGATAGACAATTGGAGGGACAGACAAATTGGGTGGACTGGAAGTTTCAAGTAAGAATTCAGCTGCAGGCACACAATGTAATGCGTGCCATGCAAGGTACGACAATTGATGAATATGTGTAACACTGCGAAGAATATGTGAGAAAAACTGCATAGCATTTTCGAGCAGAGAACCGAGGAGCGTCAGGATCGACTCTTCAATGAGTTGTTTGGCGTGCGAGAAAAGGAACCCCTGGATAGTGTGGCAAAACACATGGCTAAGCTGGAGAAATTGTGGCTGGAACTGCAGGATGAAACTTGGAAGGACGAGAAAGTGAAACTTCCCGATTCGTTGTTTCTCAACCGCGTCCTGAACACTATGCCGTCAGAATATTTTGAATTTAAGAATGCATGGGAATCAATGCCAAAGGAACAACGTACAAGCACTCTTTTGAGAGCACGGCTGTGTACCGTTGAATTGCGTTTAAAGGAACGAAGCAAATCGTCTGAAGACATGACGTGACAGCATTTGTAGCAGCAGGCGGATCGAAAAAGAAGAGTCAAACGACTGAGACGACTATTTCTTCGAAACCAGATAAGCTAAAAAAAGGGCAAAGGTCCCAAATGTTATGGGTGTTGTCTTTACGGTCATTTTAAACATGATTGTCTAAAAAGGAAAGGCAATGCAGGTGAAAGCAGTTCTAGGTCTTCGTTGAATGCGGCAGCTTTTGTTGGGGCAGCGGCTTTTGTGACTTCCATGAGAATTCCAAATGGGAAGTGAATAGCTGATTCAGGTGCAACACAGCACATGACTTCTCGAAGAGAATGGTTTGTTACGTGGGACACTTTTGCAACACCTCAACACTGATCTATATTGGAAACAGACAGCACATGTGTGCAATCGGCAAGGGCAACATTAATGTGGAAATGTTGATTGATGGCAAATGGGTACGAAACTATCTCAAAGATGTTTGGTATGTACCTAAGGTTTGACGAAATCTATTTTCCATACTATCAGCGATTGACAACGGAATGACTGTTAACTTCAATAAAGGTCAATGTAAGCTGATGAGGAACAATATTGTTGCAGCGGTTGGAGAAAGACAATGGGCTCTATGAAATGCGTATGCGAGTAGTAATTCCAAAGAAAGCTGGTATGGCTCACTTAGCTTCAGCTAATACATTGCAGATCTGGCATGAGAGACTCGGTCATCAGAACAAACGACATGTACAACAGTTTCTCAAGAAGCGCGGAATTGAAGTCAACATTGATCAAGAATTCTGCGATGCCTGCATGTACGGAAAACTGCATAGGCTTAGTTTTGGTCATCGTATAACGAGAGCAACGAAACCAGGAGAATTGGTTCATGCAGATGTTTGCGGGCCAATGGCTCAAACTTCTTTGGGAGGCGCTCGTTATTTTGTGGACTTCAAAGATGATTTTTCGAAATACAGATCCGTGTATTTTCTAAAAGAAAAATCTGAAGTGAAAAACAAGCTGGAGTTATTTCTAGCTGAACTGAAAGTTGTCGGACACACCATCAAGGAGCTACTAACTGATGGTGGAAAAGAGTTCGACAATGAAGAAGTAAGAAAAATAACTGGGAAGGTTGGACTGCGTCATAAAATGCTATATTCACCTGAGCAAAACGGTGGGGCTGAAAGGGAAAACCGCACATTGGTAGAGGCAGCAAGAACGATGTTACACGCTAAGGATCTACCGGAAGCACTATGGGCGGAGGCAGTAAACACCGCGGCTTATGTGATAAATCGGACAGGACCAACTCCTGTGAATGGGAAAACTCCCATTGAATTGTGGTTAGGACATGATAGAGCAGTCTATCATCTAAAAATTTTTGGAACAGAATGCTTTGTACACATACCAAAGCAGAAACGCCAAAAATGGGATAGAAAGAGCATAAAAGGAGTTCTGGTAGGCTATTGTGCAGACAAAGATGGCTATAGGGTGTAAATAGTAGTAGTAGTAGTCTGATGTCGGTATCATAAAATAGTTGCTTTAATTGATTGTCTAGGTAAACGTGCAGTTTAGGTCACCCAGATGTAAACAAACCGATCGGCACCATTCGGGTCACAATATGCAAGGTTGCCAGACTGAATGCATGCGCGTTTTGAACATCGAGATAGGAGTAGAGTTTTAGTTTATTTTTTGCAAATACATCTACGCTTTTTTATAAACAATTTAATTTAATTTTTGTAGTTACATGTCTTGCACTTTTTTATATTCAATAATAAACTTAACACTGATTGAATGTTAAGTTACAAATACAGTAGATTTTATTTCTACCCTACACACCCCTGTATCTTCCTTTTTCAACAGATGTAATTTTATTTCAATTATATTAGGGGTTATTAGTTATTACTGCAATTTTTTAATTATTTCGTAGCGTACTGCCATCAAAGATAAATGCAGAAAATTGAATAACAGCAGGATTACCAAAACTATTAAAAGTTCATTGAACAACAACCGAAGACGGGGAGAATTATGTCTGGTAACGTAATAACGTAGCACGTCAAAACGCTCATGCATTCAGTCTGGCAACCCTGCATATTCTGACCCGAGTAGTGCCGATCGGTTTGTTTACATTTGGGTGACCTAAACTGTATGTTTACCAAACAAACATTTTAACTTCAAAATGCCCACGTAATGAAGAATACAAATTTAATTACACTCCACTATGTTATAAACCAACATTTACAAATCATTTCGCAAACTAAAATAATAATTTTCAGCTCACCTGCTTGGGCGACTTCTGATAAGCACTGTACACTAGAGTACTGCATCGGATAGGGTACCCGCGGGTTATCCGCATTGCGGGTAAGATTTATATCAATATTGCTGGTCGCGGGTCGGGTGACTGGTACAACTTCATTTCCTCAACATAAATTTTGTTTGTGTATAAACAAAATATGCCGAAGTGTGAAAATAACTTTCTTTATTGTGTATGGGCATTATATCTGAAGCAAGTTACTGGTACGTGCTGGTCTAATATTCGAATTTGGGGTCAACTGCGCCTTAAAAGTGAAATACTTGCGGGTCGCGGGTCGGGTGCGGGTTTGAAACGGCGAGTCGCGGGTCGGGTGCGGGTATAAAAATTTGAAAAATGCGGTTCGCGGGTCGGGTGCGGGTTTAAAATTTTAGAAATTGCGGTTCGCGGGTCGGGTGCGGGTCCTATATATTGGACCCGCGCAGGTCTCTACTGTACACTGCACCATGCACTGCACGCTAATGAAATTCTACTACCTATTAGTAATTCACTATTGATAGTTAACCTCACTTTTTGCTATCAAATTGTATGTATCAACTCGCACGACAAAATTTTATCTCCCTGAGTTATTTGTGGCTTTCCTATTTATACCCTCTTGCCGTAACCATAGTAAACGCTCGTCAATTGTTATAAACAACTGTCCTAATTGGTTTTGTGAGAGGGAGGCGGGATAACCAAAGACGCTTAATTTTAAAAGATATATATTGGTAAAAATGCGTAAAATGCACATAAACATAATGGCCCTATAACCAACAACTTTCCTGTCCCAGGCTTTGCCTCCGACTGGCAACAGGATGTCAGACAACCCCTAACGAGTGTAAAGGGCGGTCGTCGTCCCCTAGCCAGGTACCTAGCCCGAGTCCCGTTAGGTACAAAATTCGCCAGATGCGCTTACAGTTTATTAGTAGCTTCAGCGTACTTATGCGAACGTTTTGTCCGTCCGTCCGTCCGTCCGTCCGGATCGCCTGTAACTTTCGAACGGCTACAGATATCGAAATTTTGAAAGGGGACAAAGTTGTTGCTAAGGTCCCGAGCACCTTCATGCGCTATTTGGTTTTGGCTTTTCACTTTGCAAAATTTCCAAGCATTGTAGCACAGTGGCGGTTTGTCCACTTGGCGCCATCTACAGAAGCTCGGTGGTCACGTTTTGAACTACACATTCTGAAGCTACTCGTTAGACCTGTCCTTGAGCAGTTTATTTAAACTTCAGAAAATTAAAACAAGAAAATCAGGTACCTATTTACAAAAAAAATTATAGGTTCAAACCTAAAACTAATACTGTTTTTGGTAATCTTGTATTGTACGACGCCACCGATGAACTACTGTTCGTAGACTTAGTAATCTTGGAGGGAGGCGCAAACAGCTGATCGTTTAGATTAAAAGTATCTTAAAACGTTGCCAGACCTTTATTGTTTGGCTTCAACAGCGTTTGGCGCCAAATTATTTTTAGTTTGCTTTCAATCGTGAACAATCGTTAAACAAACGACATATCTACCTAACAGCCTTCACACCGAAGGAAATTATGTATTAATTCCCGCTTCGCCAACCGTTCAATATATTTTAGTTTGACCCTAACCGCAACACTTGCAAGAATCACGAATATGGTTTAGCGTCAAAATGTTACCTTCATTCACAAAACAGTTGGAGCTAGAACACCTCTATTCGAAATTGATGTTAGGACCACGATAAACATGCAAACTAAAACGAATTAGGCCCCAAATTACTGTAGAAGTAAACAAACAAAGGTCTGGCACCAGTGTAAGGTATTTAACATGTTAGCGATCCCTCCTCCCAGATTACTGACTCTAGGAACAGTAGTTCATCGGTGGCGTCCTACAATACAAGATTACCTTAGCTGCTTTCGAATTAAGTGCAACTAGCACCGGTGCAATTGACTCTGGGGTGAATTACTCTGAGGTGAATTACTCTGGGGTGAGTTGCTTTGTAATTCGAACAGACGTTGCGTTACTCTCGGGTAAACTACATAACCTAACTAATTTGCTTTTGAATTGAACGTTTAAAATAAGGGCGGTATATGCAGACTACGCTCAAAATGGATTTAAAGAACTTAATTCGTAGGAAAAGGTTTATTGAAATATAATTAATAATTAAATTTAAAAAAAATCTGTTAATTACAGTAAATTTAGCTGATCCTGCGGATAGCTTGAGAATTTTTGAATTTTCAGACTCGAATTCATTCATTGAAAGTCAGCTGATGAAAATAATGAAAATTGAGAATTTTGTCTAACAGATCGTGCCCCATTATGATGATAAAACATTCCAATCACACTTTAGAATAAGCAGAAAGATTGTCAATATTTCGCATACAGCACAGTAGAAATACCGATTCTTTTCGTCGTTTAGTCAAAAAGGCGGTTAAATCTGACAGCTTCACAGCTGATTCTAAATAACGCAACAGCGCATGTCAGGGCTTGTTGCACCACAAATTTTGAATACTTTGGAAGTACTTGGAGTGCCTGAACCAAAGAATGAAAACATATTTTCCCCAATTAGTGCAATCGGAAGAATATTAAACTATTAAGTGAAAAAAGAAATGATCGACGCCTGTCACAAGTTGAAGTTAAACGTTCAGCAGTCCCAGGAGCCTAGAACCATCATCGTAAAATTTGTCAGTCGAATTCATAAGGAGGAATTCATGCAAGCAAAAAAAAATAAGTGCAACTTTTCTACAAGAATTTTGGACCCTACTTGTGGTACGTCAAAGCCAGTGTACATAGTTATACCATTTGCTATATGTACTCGTAGTTCTTATTAATTTTAATAATCGCAGTATCGATCAATATTTATTTCCAGAAGCATGGAAAACAGCTCAAGTTGTTCCATTACCAAAAATTAGACAACCTCGTGATTATAAAGACGTACAACCTATAAGTATATTACCTTGTTTGTCTAAAGTGCTTGAAAAAGTAATCGCGGTACAAATACATGAGCATGTGGAACAACACTCCATTCTGCCAGAAACACAAGTTTTATGCCCGGATATGGTTGTGTAACTTCACTACTTAATATAAGTGATGATATATGTACTGCCATTCACAACAATGAATTATCAATTATTTTAATGCTTGATTATTCTGAAGCATTCGATACAATCAAACATGATATTTTGATTTCAATATTGCATCACATTAGGTTTAGTATTTCAGCAATACAGTGCATTGAGAGTTATTTTTCAAAGAGAATTCAGGCTGTTATTCTAAATAACTACAAATCAAATTTATTACCAGTCACACTTGAAGTCCCCCAGGGGTCAATACTTGGTCCTCTTCTATATGTAATATATACTTTTAAACTGAAATCTTCTCTGGATCACTATGCATTTCATATGTATGCTGACGGCACACAATTGTAATATAATTTTAAACCAGAAAATGTTGATAAAGCTAATACAGAAATTAATTCAGACCTAAACAATCTTGTTAACTTCTCTGAAAAACATGGCTTAATGATTAATCCAAATAAATGTTATGTTATGCTATTCGGACGAGTAAAAGCAACAGAGGCTATTTGAGACAGGATTATAATAAAAATTCAAAAAGCAATACTACCAATCAAAGATAATGTAAAAAACCTTGGACTTACCTTTGACCAAAACAAGGAGATTTAAAAACATTTCTAATATCCTTCAATGGTATAAACTATATAATGCGAATCTATGGTACTATCGCAGATTAATTATTGTTATTGTGTGTACGGGCCTTGCTTGGATAGTACAGATATCAGAAGAATTCAGATTATGCAGAATTCTTGTTTGAGGTTAATATTTGGTATACGAAAATATGAACATATTTCTCACAAATTGCAAGAAATTAAATGGTTGAACATGGCTAATCGAAGATAACTTCATTCAGCATGTTTATATTTACCATAAAATAATTATTAACAAGTCACCTTCTTATTTATTTAATAAAATTAGTTTCAGATCTCATCTACACAATGTAAATATACGTCATAAAGATTTCATAAATATTCCATTTCATCGGACTGCTCTATTTGAAAGATGTTTCTCTTATAATGTAGGTAATATATACAGGGTGGTCCACTTTTTTGTAGCAGGACTTTAATAGTATATAGAAAAACTTATTTCAAGGCGAAAATTTCATATGAACATAGGCCCTGAAACTCTTCGTTTTAAAGATACAGGGCGTTCAAGTTTTCGAAAAAATATCATTTTCTTTTTACAGTATCCCAACCAGGTGAGATAATTAAACTAAATTTGGTGTGCAGCTCTATCCTAAATGGTACTACATTCTGTGACAATATCAAGGCCCTCGATCAACCAGTGGCGGAGATGTGGGGTTTCGCGATCAATAAATTTAAAAATTCACTAGTACGACCCTGTTCAAAATCGAAATTGTTTATTTCTTCAAAAAAAGCGTTTAATTCTCTACAAAAAATGTCTCTTCACATTTCTCCATATATCCCACGGTTGCGTAGCAATTTTCAATAGTTTGGTCAAATTCATGTTTTTTATTCAAAATAAACTCGAACTCCCCCCTCTATTTTTGAAAAATATTTTTTTTATTCTAACTGTTAAGGACTTTATAAACTTTTGCCGCCTCTCTTACATTCTGTATTTATACTGTGCGCAGTAGACTGCCGGGCGTGCTTCCGATTCTAAAAACACTTACGTTTCATCTGTCAACGTGACAGCATGCAAACAGGTCCGCTCTACGAAAGCTAATTCTTGTAAATGTTCAAATGTTCCATGTGTTTTATTGCTAATAAAGTCACATATTTCCGGCTTTCAACGAGTGTATTTATTCAGTGAAACCTACAATCCATACAGTCCACAAATTCCAAGGCGAGCAAGGCGATCAGCGGTTTTCCAGATACCGAAATCGATCCCGATTAGTGCTCAAACATTGGTCCTACAGATCCGGATGCAAACCACATTAGGTCATTGCGGGTCCAAAACAGCGACACCATTCGACAATATTGGTCATAGGCAAGTACAAAGCATATTCAGTTTTGTATTGCATCGCATACAATCGGCCGCAAGGAAGCAGCGTCCAATTTCGCAGCAACGCGTGGAACAAAGAGGGAGCATGCGGTGCCAGTAGCGAGAGGAAGGAAGACAGCAGACGGTGCAGACGCAAGTTCGTGCAGGTGTCCATTGCAGCCGCAGCCGGCGCGGCGTAGTCCAAACCACAGCAACGAAGTAAAACGGCAAGGCGGCACACTCCAATAAACGTAAGCCTAATTTCCTATTTTTGCGTTTCCTATGCATAAATTTGGTTTATTTCGTCTGTGTTTGCATGTGTGCATAATTTCAGCTGCGTATTATTGCGTAAACAAATGGTTTATGATTCGTATAAACATTTTAATTGCGTGAAATGCCAAGCTATTACGTTTGTTAGCGATATCCCCTGCATTTTCAAATTGCAGAGCCGTTTGCGTTGTTAAAACAGTCTCGCATTCGTGGCGCATTTTTGGTCTTGCGTAGTACACGGCCATCCGCGTCGTGATTTCATTCCCGCGTTTGTACCGGGGTCGTTTTTCTGCGTCGTAAGCGACAAGTTTCTCCCGTTATTAGCAAGCGCTGTCTGAGTTATAAACAAATTCGCGCCAGAGGCGTGCGAAAGGGTTTTATCATTAAAGAATATTTCAGATTCTGCAAGTAGTAAGGCTACCGCGCGTAGCATTTTGCCTGAAATATCACAGATAGTTGACCCGTTGGGTCCGCGCCAGGGGCGTACGAAAAGTTAGTTCGATCGGTTAAATTGTTTTTTAATCTCAACAATTATGAATTCGCTTGTTAGGGCACGTGGCTCTATCAAAGGCAAGCTTACGAGTTTCGCAAATTACGTGCAATCTTTGCAAATAGTTCACGATGAAGATCAATTTTTATCTAGCGCTCAGATTGTTCAATTGCAGAAAAGATTGGATGTTATAGCCGCCGTGTTATCAGAATATTATGCAGTTCATGAACAAATTTTAGAAGCCAGTGAGGATGCAGAACGGGAAATGCAACAGCGAGTCGAATTTGAGGACTCTTATTTTTTTGCAATTTCACAAGCTGAATGTTTGATTAATGAATACAACAAACAGTCTGATGTTGCACCAGATCGTTCTGGATCTCCTAATGGTAGCGTAAGATCAACGCATTCAAATTGCAGTTCACATTGCAATAATCAAGCTGTACGCCTTCCTGCCATTTCTATTCCCAAATATTCAGGGAACGTTTCAGAATGGTTAGAGTTTCGTGAGATTTTTATTAGTTTAATTCATGAGAATCAAGCGTTAACTAATATTCAAAAGCTGCATTACTTAAAGGCTAGTTTACAGGGTGATGCAAGCCAAATTATAAAAAGTTTAGAGTTTACTGCGGGTAATTATACTCTAGCTTGGGAGGCATTGTGCAATCGATACAATGATCCAAAAATTCTGGTTCATAACCACCTCAAGGCTATATTTGAACTCGAATCTTGCAGTAAGGAATCTGCAACTAAATTGCGTAAGATTAGCGATATGTTATTCAAGCATTTTGCAGCAATCAAATCATTAGCTACCGAAAGCGAGCTTCTTGATTTTGTTATAATTTATGTAGTTTCTAAAAAACTGGACCCCACTACATTTCGTGAATGGGAGGTCCTTAGAAACCGGTCAAGTTCTGACCTGCCTAATCTTGATGAGTTCAAGGAATTCTTACAAAATACAGCAAGGCTTCTAGAAACTCTAGAGGTAAAAGATAGTAAGCTTGTACCCGAAAAGTCTTCCAAGGTACATTCTAAATCATTTGTGTCGGGTACCCCTTCGTGTCCACTTTGTAAAGGATCTCATTCCTTGTACAAATGCGATAAGTTTGTCAAGCTGTCTGTTCTTGACAGAAAGTCAAAGGCAAAAGAGCTCCGCGTATGCTTTAATTGCCTAACTCAGGGTCACCTTGCGAGCCTTTGTAGCTCCAAATATACGTGTAGAAAGTGCAAATCAAGGCACAACACACTTCTTCATGAGGATAAGCCTCAAAATGCTTCTTCTAGTCAACCAGGATCTGCGATGTCGGCAGAAACCCCTGTTGAACTAAACCAATCGATTTCGGCATTCTGTTCGAATGCTTTTCAGGTACTCTTACCTACGGCTACCGCTAAACTCATCGCTGATGATGGTACGCCTCATGCTGTGCGAATCCTGTTGGATTCCGGTTCCCAATCGAACTTCATACGTTCAGATCTGTGTAAAAGGTTGAAGCTTCCAATTCGCGAAGTCAACGTTACTGTTTCTGGCTTAAGTAAAGCCACTTCTCAAATCAAGGCTAGGTGTGATATCAAGCTGCAAGCCCCTCACACTTCATACGGCATTGGCCTATCCTGTCTTGTTCTCGATGAGATTACGGGTGTTACCCCAAGTTTTCGCGTCCAGCGAAACAGCTTCAAGGTTCCTGATAACATCAAGTTATCAGATCTGTCCTACGACCAACCGGGCACCATCGACATTCTGATTGGTTCGCCCATTTTCTGGCAGCTCCTTTGTATTGGACAAATTGGTCTAGGCCCAAATCTTCCCATCCTCCAAAAGACTCGTTTTGGTTGGATTGTTTCTGGCCCCACAGGCCCCCCTTCTGCGTACCCTGTACAGTGCAATCTTAGCACGATCGAGGATGCTTCTGATCCCATTGCTAGGTTTTGGCAACTCGAACATTACCCAGAGGAAAAGGTTCGCACAAATGAAGAGAACGCCTGTGAGGCACATTTCGTGCAAAATACTCAACGAGAAGCGAATGGTCGATTCGTTGTCTCTATCCCTTTCAAGAAGCCTGTAGAGGTACTGGGCGATTCATTGCAAATCGCTCAGAAAAGATTCTTATCATTAGAGAAGCGGTTACAAGCGAACCCTGACTTGTCCAATCGCTATGCGAGTTTCATGAATGAATATTCTGAATTAGGTCATATGTCCGTTTCAAACCCTAATTCAAACGAGATATCCTATTATCTACCCCACCACGGAGTCTTAAAAGAGGAAAGCCTGACAACTAAACTCCGAGTCGTGTTCAATGGTTCTCAAGCAACCACTTCCGGGCAATCTCTGAACAGCATTCAGATGGTTGGCCCAACCGTGCAGCAAGACTTATTTTCAATTCTTGTTCGCTTTCGCAAGCATTTATTCGCTATATCAGCTGATATCGAGAAGATGTATCGCCAGGTTCTGGTGAATCCTAACCATAGGCCCCTTCAGAGAATCTTGTGGCGACCCTCCTCAGCTGAGCCTCTTCGGTCGTACGACCTGAATACGGTTACGTATGGCACCGCTTCAGCATCTTTTCTTGCTATTCGATGCTTAACCCAATTGGGCATCGAATGTGAGGCTTCAAATCCCGAAGTCTCTCGAATCATAAAGGAGGACTTCTACGTCGACGACCTTCTGACAGGTGCCGACACTCCTGAGAAAGCGCGTACTCTCTGCTCAAACTTGGATCAGATTCTTGAGTCAGGCTGCTTCAAACTTAGAAAGTGGATTTCTAACTCTCCAGAAGTTCTCGATGGAATACCAGATTCCGATTTACATCCGGGTGTTCTTGATTTCAGTGCACATGAGCACACAAACACCCTTGGTTTGATTTGGTCCTTTAAAAGCGATCATCTGATGTTCAATATTTCAAATTCTACAAGTAGTAAGGCTACGAAGCGTAGCATCTTGTCTGAAATATCGCAGATATTCGACCCGTTGGGTCTTCTAAGTCCATGCACCATGGGTGC
The DNA here is from genome assembly GCA_940337035.1 of Agriotes lineatus. Taxonomy (NCBI): domain Eukaryota; kingdom Metazoa; phylum Arthropoda; class Insecta; order Coleoptera; family Elateridae; genus Agriotes; species Agriotes lineatus. The sequence continues at coordinate 57,796 of CALNHX010007653.1, forward strand.
CAAGGTTCTTTTGCAACAGCTTTGGATGGAAAAGCTGGATTGGGATGAACCCGTTCCTAAAGCCATACAAGAAAAATGGTTAACCTATCGCAGTGAGCTTCTCATGCTCAATGACTTAGCAATTCCTCGTCACGTCCTCTGTCGGAGCGTGGTCGAGATAGAGCTCCATGGTTTCTGCGACGCCTCTAACAATAGTTACGGTGCGTCGATATACCTACGTTCCAAGAATCAGGAAGGGGAAGTACAGGTTCACCTTCTCTGTTCCAAGGCCAAGGTAGCCCCTTTAAAGCCCTTGACAATCCCGAAGCTCGAGCTCTGCGGAGCTGTTCTTCTAAGCAAACTTTCCGTGCAAGTCATAAAGGCACTTGATTTGCCAATATCTAGAATCGGTCTGTGGACAGATTCCACAATAGTGCTAGGATGGTTGAAAACCAGTCCAAATCTTCTTAAGACCTTTGTGTGCAACAGAGTTGCTGATGTTCAGCAACTCACCTTTGATGCCACTTGGCGGCATGTTCCCACAACGTCTAATCCTGCTGATCTTCTCACTAGGAGAATCACCCCTTTAGGTTTGAAAGAATTGAGCCTTTGGTGGCATGGTCCCACCTGGCTAAGCGAAGGTGAGGCCTCTTGGCCTACTTCCAAACATGTTCGTGCTGAGCTTCCAGAATTCAAAAAAGAAGTTCAGAGTTTTCCTGTAACCTCTGTTGAACCATTTCCGTTCAATCAGTATTCAAGCTTTGCTCGCTTACAACGAGTTATAGCTTATTGCTTTCGTTTTCATAACAATGCGCGAGCCCCCAAAGCTGATCGTCTTTCTGGGCCCCTTTCTACAGATGAACTGCAATCATCTATTGTAAGACTTGCCAGGTTTTCCCAACGCGAGTCATTTCCTGACGAACTTAAACTGTTGTCACAGAGCAAGCCTGTGAAACAATCTTCTGCTTTGATATCCCTGAATCCCTTTCTGGATTCCGAGGGATTGCTAAGAGTTGGTGGTAGGCTCCACAACTCTCAATTACCCTTTGACAAGAAGTTTCCTCTAGTGATTTCTGGCAAACATCCATTCGCCAAACTCCTAGTATCGCATGAACATCTTCGGCTTCTCCATGCCGGACCTCAAATGCTGTTAGCTAATCTCAGAGAACGATATTGGATCACCTCTGGCAGAAATATCGTCAAGCAAGTGGTTCATCAATGCTTACGGTGTTTTAGATTTTCTCCTAAGTTAACTGAACCCATAATGGGAGACCTGCCAGCCTCTCGTATTCAATCATCGCCCCCATTTCATACGACTGGTATCGATTATGGTGGACCGTTTATGATAAAGGATCGCAAAGGACGTGGTTCTAAACTAGTCAAGTCCTACCTTTGTCTATTCTTTTGTTTTATCACAAAAGCAGTGCACCTTGAATTGGTCGCTGACCTTTCTACTGAAGCCTTCTTAATGGCTTTTCGCCGGTTTGTGGCTCGACGAGGCAAACCGCTCCATGTCTACTCAGACAACGGCACTAACTTTGTAGGCGCTAATTCCGAGTTAATCGAATTAGGCAATTTTCTCGCGGAACAAAACCCTTCTATGTCCGAATCAGTCGCGAACGACGGAGTAGCTTGGCATTTTATACCCGCGCACAGTCCCCACTTTGGCGGATTGTGGGAGGCCGGAATCAAGTCCTCCAAACATCACATACGTCGCGTTATAGGTAACGCTAGTCTAAATTACGATGAATTTTGCACTTTGTTGGCACAGGTGGAAGCGACCTTAAACTCCCGACCCCTGTCCCCTTTGTCCTCTGATCCAAACGACCTTCAGCCTTTGACTCCTGCTCATTTCCTGATTGGTCGTCCGTTGGTGTCACTGCCTGATCCCAACGTTACTGAGATAGCCGAGTCTCGTCTGTCTAAATACCAGAGAATACAACAACTTCACCAGAATGTGTGGAAGAGATGGAGTAAAGAGTACATCTCTGAACTCCAACAGCGCACCAAATGGCGCACGCATCTTTCGGACCTCCAGCCTGGTTCCATGGTCCTCATCAAGGATGACAATCTACCCCCTCTGAAGTGGAGGTTAGGCCGGGTCACCGAGCTGCACCCTGGCCTTGACGGCGTTACGCGTGTGGCGTCAGTGAACACTGTGTCAGGGATCGTGAAGCGATCCTTCGCTAAATTGTGCCCGCTACCTAGTGTTGTGAACTAGTGCGTTAGCGTTCAGCGCAGTTTTCGTAAAGCCTTTTGGCTCCCCATTGTTCGGGTTTTCTTGTACTAGATTAAGATCCATGTACTATTAGGCTTTGTATATATGTGTGTTCATGTTACATGTTTTACTCTAGCTTTTACATGTCAACTCTGTACTGTTTTATTTGAAAGGTTACCCTTTCCAAGGCGGGCGGTATGTTAAGGACTTTATAAACTTTTGCCGCCTCTCTTACATTCTGAATTCGTACTGTGCGCAGTAGACTGCCTCGCCGGCATCCGATTCCAAAAACACTTACGTTTCATCTGTCAAAGTGGCAGCATGCAAACAGGTCCGCACTCCGAAAGCTAATTCTTTGTAAATGTTAAACTGTTCGTGTTAATTTATGGCAATAAATTACTACCTTCGCTTTTCAACGTGTGTATAATTCAGTGAAACCTACAATCATACAGTCCACAAATTCCAAGGCGAGCTGGCGATCAGCGGTTTTCCAGATAGCGAAAAACTGAGAAGGCTACAAACATTGTACCTTCGATCCTGATTAGTGCTCAAACAGGTACTATTTCTAAGAAAATTTTGTATTATTTCAAATTTTGCATGGGCTTGTTCATTTCTTCTTTATCTCTGGCGTATACTTTTAAAATTTAAAAAACAATACTTTTAGTGTTACTTTGATCTTCTCACGTTTGCAATTTGGTAAGTTGTGAGTTGTCTTTAATTGCACTAATTATTGAGTCAGAAGGCCCTCAGTGCTCAGTGACAGCTGACCCCCCATTTCCCATAATGCAGGCTTTCCAGCATGAGATTCCGATTCCGTACTTTGAATTTTAATTTTATCTAAAACTTTAACAAAACCGTTTTAAATTTAAATTCTTTTTATTTGGAGAAAAATATGTAGTTTCAGTAACTGGGCATGAAACTTCTTAAATATTTCTAATAACTAGATGGGGCGACGCCAAACTTGATCTGCGATGTTCCATACCTTACTTTTAAAGCTGCCATTTTGAAAATGACTACACTTCACATTCCTTTTGCTAATTTTATTAATAATATCGTAAATGACCCAAGAAAACCTTTTCATGTGTATATTTGTATATCTTTCGACCAGGGCCCTCATACCTGGCACTGCGGGGTCTTGCAAATCTATAATTACGACACTACTTTGCTACCTTAATTATTACTAAACATAGGTACAATTCTGGATCCTACTCTTCAAAATGATAAACTGAACTCTTTAGACAAAGCAAACGTCCAAATAGCATGTCGTAGTGTGTTTGAGCTAGACGAGTCTAAGTAGCGGCATGCGCTCAGCAAGTCGTTAGAGATTCACTCAGGTTTCGCGCTCATTTACATACCCGCATATAAAATAATTGAAATTGTCTTTTTCTAGGCAAATAAGTTGACCATGTATTTATAGATTACTGAAGAGAAATTAAAAGAAATGGTGCACTGGAAAAAATATTGTTTTGTTTTAAAGATTAACAAAACTATATTGTAGTTCTGCACTAATTATGTTTCAATTTGCATATTATTTTCAATTACAATCACCCATCCAACATACGGTATTTATAATATGTTTTTTTAGTCAAAACAAATAATAAAATCTGAAAATGTAAAAATGCGCGTCGGTCGTTAATAACTCCCAAGGTTTAAATGGTTTAATACAAAACTCTTTTAAATTTAATTAACTTTCATTCTTCTGGGGTGGGCCAGACGGCACTCTGGGGAGGGCCTGGCCCCCCTGGCCCCCCCGCTAGTTACGCCAATGGTCGTTACGGTTAGATCTCTGAATTTGCGATTTTTTTTCGTAAACTTCACTTTGTCGTTTACTATAAACGTTGGGATCATCTAAAATCGTCTTTTCACTAATAACTTCGCGTCGATTTAACCGAAAAACTTTATTTAAACTTTACTAGTGGACGGGGCAGTGTCACGGTTATCGCGTCGCACCAACCTATTTATAATAGTAGTTAATAAAAAAAATAGGAAAAAAAACAAAAAAACCCATTTAGAGGCATTCAACTGGAAAATCACCTCTCTCACACCAATACTTCCTTTATTGTTCTAATTTAAAAATTCAAAAAACTCGGTACCTCTTTTTGGTGTCAAAGGCTCTACTGTTGACGGTTGTAGAATAACAATATCCTCGTTATGACGACTAGATGGCCGCCATTGTTGGTGCACTCAAAACTTACCTCCACGATGACGGCAAACCTTAAACCTTGAACTGGCGGTTTTCTACACCTCACCTTCCATGCCTCATCCAGTTTCTTAAGCAGGGAGTGGTCGCGCACATTTTACAAAATTGCTGTAGTTTTGTAACGCAGCTACTTTGCGACTTGTGCTTTTAAAAATTCTCCTAAAATGCATCTTTGCTATTCTTAGAGATATTTCAGCACATTTAAAACAAATTTAAAACAGTTTTTTGTTAATGCGGTTAAATCAACCGGGACGTGATCTTTAACGTAACTCAATTATTTTCTAATTTATCTGGTATTATAAATTAATGCTACTCTGTAAAATCGTTTACTATGCTTTCCTAATAAAGTGCAAGTAAAATCCTATATTTATTAACGACATAAGGCCGTTACTAAGCATCTAACAAATGAGGATAAATTTGTGGCCGAAGCCGTTAGGCCGAGGCTAATGAATTTATCTGAGCGATGGCCATGGCTGTTATGGGGAACTTTTCAGTCAGGTTGGTAGCTCTATTATTGACAAATAACAAGTAGATGTTATGAAAAAGTTTTTTTATTAATTTACAAACATTCTGTTAAAAAACTAACTGCGGTTGAACCGACTGAGGAGCGACCACTAACGGAAGGTTAGGACGCACGACTACACCCGGGTTAACTATTATCATGTTGGAGTAAAGTATAGTTTGTCCAAATTGAGGTGGCGCAGTCCAGGTATACATTAAGCGGGGTTTCCTGTAAGTGATACTTTCTTTACATGTAATCCCTGGTTGTACATGCTACTTACCAGTTGAGACGACTTCTAAAAACCTGCACGTATTTAGGTAAATTATTGAGCCCCAATTTTTAGTACTAAAATAATACACTGACTTTTGGTATATAGTTTTTAATTAAGAGCACATAAAAACCCTACATTTTCGTTATTAGATATTAACAGGAAGTCCTCTAACTTGCAAATGTTTTATAAACGGCGTCCTTTCTGATTAAACAAAATTTACCTTTTTCCTATAGCCAATCAGAAAAGAGCGTACCACATTCAAATCATAACTCTATAATAAAGCAGAACACTTCCCAAGGTCAAACATATCAACTCCTGGTCTATGTGCAGTTAGGTATTGTGGGCGTTGTCTTGATATTAGCAGCGTTGCCAGACCTGGTACAATTCTACGAATCTGGTACATTCTGAAACCGTTTCTGCAAAAGTATATTTTTAAAATATTTCTGGTACATTTTCATTCTCATTTATTAGACGAAACTCTCAAAAATAAATTAGCAGATCAGCCAGGCAAAGCGGAATTGGTAGACAAAAAATTTTAATCGTTAGGACGTAACACGTGAAAACGCGCATGCATTCAGCCTGGCAACCCTGCATATTCTGACCCGAGTGGTGCCGATGACGATCGGTTTGTTTCACGGTACGAAATCTCCCTCCTGCCAAGTGAAACTGTCATGGCTACCAAAGCACTCCGTTGATTCCAATTGTGAGGAAGATAATTGCAATACTTTAATGACATTGCACCATTTTGTAACCCAGGTACGAATTAAAATAAATACAGTGCTCAAAGCACTCCGTTGGTCCCAATTGTGAGGAAGATAATTGCAATATTTTAATGACATTGCACCATTTTGTAACCCAGGTACGAATTAAAATAAATACAGTGCTGCAGTTCTAATATTAATTTTTGTTGAGGGGCTTCCTGGAGCAGAAGAACCGAAAGTTGAGCCAGTATTCGTGCCAGCTCAGTTTGACCAACTGAAACCACGAGGAAATCCAAAACCACTTGGGCCCAGGGCAGACAAATGTTGCAAGAGACTGAATATGTAACATGAAATCGCCGAAGGGAGTTATTTATTTTATGTTACCATTTACCGAGTCCGATTATTTATTTGTAACCTAGAAACTGATTTCTATTCTCGGTTGTGGAATTTTTTTTAATTTTTAACAGTCGTATATGGTGTTCTATGAGCGAAGCGACAAGTAATATCAATAGTAATATAACAAGGGCGAGACATACTTACCTATAATTTTGCACACGGCAAGGGTCGAGTGCTGGTTGCAATGAAAACTGTTCCGAGGGCAGTTTTTACCCAGCACGATCACTCTTGGCACCGGCAAAATTATATGTAACTGTGTCCCCCGCGTTTATATTTTGAAGATTATTACACAAAACACATACCTTTTACCTTTCTTATTATCAATTATTTGTAAACTGATCTGAATGCAGTTTAGAGTTTGTTATTTGTTGTATATTTTTTACATGTGTTTACATTCATTCTTTCCATGGTAAATTATTATTTTAGTGCTTATGCAAAACCTGGAATCACCATTTAATCTCACTAGTGTCATTTAGAATTGGTTTCTTTTGTTTTTAGGTATAAATACATACACATATATCTTGAGCATTAATTCCGTAGACAATATATGTCTGAGATAGCATTATTTTATCAAAACTGTAGAAGTATTAAGAACAAATTGCAAGATTTCTTCATTAGTACTGCTGAAGGTCATTATGATATTATATGTATTACAGAAACTTGGCTGACCAATAATATTAAAAATGCTGAAATTTTAGATTTGAATATTTATAATATAGCTAGGTGTGACAGGAATTTTGAATTGACAGGTAAAGCAAGAGGTGGAGGTGTATTAATAGCATTACGAAAGCCGTTTAAAATTTTAAAAATTGAAAAACAATGTAGAACGTATGATTCTATACTGGTAGAAGCAAGAATAAACAAATCAAAGTTCATTTTTGCAACCGTGTATATGCCGCCAAACTCAGGACCTAATGATTACAAAGAATACTTCGAATTTATTGCTAAATACATTAAAGACGATAATAGTAATATATTTATCTCCGGAGACTTTAACTTGGGAGATATCTGGCAAAAAGATTTAAATCATTTCAATATATCTGCATTTAATGAGTCTTACAAACAATTTGTCGAAGGGATGAATGCATCTTCTCTCAAATTATGCAATGGCATAAAGAATCACAATAATAAAACATTAGATCAATTCTTAACTAATATATACAATGTACCCCACGTTAAAGTGACTAAATGTGATTTTCCAATCTCACCTGAAGATGCACATCACCCAGCTTTGTCAATTAGTATAAATTTAAAAACTAAAATCAAAACTAAACATGCCGATACTAATTTTATGCATTATAACTTTAAACGCGGTAATTTCGAACTATTCACTGAACTTGTTCGCGCAGCTGATTGGACATCTGTATTATCTCAAAATAATATAAATACCGCATTGCAAGAATTTTACAATATCTTCTATTCTATAATGGACACTGCAGTACCTAAAGTAAAATACAGTTCAGCTCATTTTCCCGTTTGGTTTACTAACGAAATTAGAAACTGCTTCAAAGAAAAGACTAAATTAAAAAAAGTAAGACATCTTTCTACAGATCACTACAATCGTTTTTCAGATATTCGGAGAAAATTAAAAAAACTTATAAGAGATGCACACACTAACTACATAAATAATATTGAACAGTCCTTATACCATGATCCTAACCAATTTTGGTCTTACATAAAAGAAAAACAGACGAACGATTCACATGTTACAATGAAAATGAATGGTCACGAAATAGAAACGGATAGAATTGCCGATAATTTTGCTATTTTCTTTCAATCTGTCTATAATGAAACCCCAGCGGCGTATACCGTTCAGTTTGATGATGTCGTGTATACGAGTGATTTGTTGAATATTGAAGCGATTACGCAGCTTGATTATGAACGAGCTATTAAAAAGCTCAAGCCAAAGAAATCAGCTGGAATAGACAAAATACCACCCTATGCTATAAAGGCTTATGCAGATTGGCTTAAAGAACCTCTACTTCATATTTTTAACTTGTGTCTGCAAACAGGTTCATTTCCTGAATGTTGGAAAACTGTCTTAGTAACACCAATCTTCAAATCTGGTGATAGATCAAGTGTGGAAAACTATAGACCCATAGCACTTTTACCTGCTGTCGCTAAAGTATTCGAACAAATCATATACGATAAAGTGTGGAATCATATAAACCCCTATATTAACGATTGCCAACATGGTTTCGTTTCAAAAAAATCCGTTAATACAAATTTGACAAATTTTGTTCATGTTAAGACTAATCTAGAAAATAAATTTCAAACCGATGTAATATATACTGACTTTGCAAAAGCCTTTGATCGAGTCGATCACGACATCTTACTTCAGAAATTGTACCGTAATGGACTTACCTCAAATACTTTAAGACTATTTATATCATACCTGCAGAATAGGCACTTTGTTGTAAAGCATGATGGAAATACATCTGGTAAATTTAAAGCAAACTCAGGAGTTCCACAAGGTTCAAATCTGGGGCCATTGTTATTTTTAATATTTATAAATGATTTGCCAGATTGTATTCGAAATTCAAAGTGCCTATTAATCGCAGATGATATGAAGTTATATCAAAAAATAGAAACTATTAATGATTGTTGTAGATTACAGGCAGATATAAATCGTATCTACGAATGGAGTTTAATTAATAAATTACATTTTAATATATCGAAATGTCATAAAATGGTCATAACAACTAAACAGAATAAAATACTATTTAATTATCAAATGAATAGCGTCAATTTGACACAAATCCAAATTGTTAAAGATTTGGGAGTTGAATATGATTCCAAGTTAAGATTTGATTCTCATGTTGAACGGGTTTGTGGAGAGGCATCACGCAGCTTGGGTTTTATTATTAGGCAAACGAAAAATTTTAAACAAATAAAATCAATACAAATTTTATACTATACTTTTGTACGGCCAAAACTCAAATACGCATCCATTGTCTGATATCCTCAAACTTTTCATCATAAAATACAAATAGAAAAGGTTCAAAATAGATTCTTAAGGTATTTATATTTCAAAAAATACAAATCTTATCCAAATTACTTAACTACCAGAACGATAGAGCTCCGTAGGACATTTGAAACTTGGAGTTTGGAAAATCGCAGACAATTTAGTGTGTTAATGTTTGGTTATAAATTATTAAACAATATGATTTATGATTCTAAACTTCTTGCTTTGCTAAATTTCAAAATCCCTACTAGACCTTACGACCGTCAGCAATTTTTGCTGTACATTCACAACCTTTTAAGTGTAATTCTCCTATAACAGTATTTTTGCAGCTTGCCAACCAAGTTATGTCTGTTACCGATTTAGATTTTGCTATGAATCTTTGCAACTTTACCAAATCATTAAACCAGCATTTTAATGTAGTAAGTTCTTAAAATATATAGATCAATCTTCATGGCTGCCTTCTCAGGCATTTAATTTGTCGCATTAGAGATTCTGTTGTTAGGATGTATATTGTGTATATATATGTTTATGTGTATATTTATATGTATATTTCCTTGCATTTTTATATTGCTACTGTGTTTATATTTTCTTTTTGGTACATTCCCTTGTAATGAGGCAACGCCTGTTTGGGAATAAAATAAAATAAATAAAAATAAAATAAAATATACGAATTATGATTTAAAATTGATCTAATAATGCCAACAAACTCAAATTGCGTGTTTCTTGCATTTCTATTTCTAATTATGCCACCATCTACGGGGTTGATAATTAGCACTAGGGAAGCTTATCAAGTAATCAGTGTGTAATAATCATTACACTTGAGGTAAAATACGAAGGCAAGCCAAGTAAACAAACGCAATTAGTCGGTGAATATCACGTGATAGAAAGGCGTTCTGCGGTTGGACCTTTCGAATAGAAAGTTGAACACCGTTTATACGCGTCGTTAACCTAGAGGAGGAATGAGCGTTATTTTGTTGTGCGGTAATTTCTTTTACGGCAACATGCGACGGAAGTTTATGTAAAATGCGCACCGGTGTGAAACTGGTTTAGCATGCACCGGGAACTGTCAGAATCTTTGTTTACGTCGCTTGCCTTCGTAACTTGGCTCAAGTGTAGAAACTACCATAAATAGAATGAGCATTTTTTGTTAAAATTTATAGCATTCTTATGTACTTATTATTAATTACTAACTTTGTCTTATATACTGGACTACCCAACAAAGAAATTTTTTTATCGCTTTTCAATTTGTTGGAAAATATTGATAAAAATTATTATTTAGAATGGAACGTGGAACGTATTTCTGCCATCGATCAATTATTTTTAACGTTATATAATCTGCGCCAGAATCCCCCACATAAATATTTAGCTCAGCGCTTTAACTGTAGGCAACAGTTACTAATATTTTTTTTACTTGGTTAAATTTGTTACGCGAAGTAATATTTTCCAGTTTAATGTCATCTGTACCATCTGTTAAAGATAATCAAGCATGTTTACCTAATTGTTTTGCTTTCTTTCCGATTACAAGAATGGTATTAGATCGCACCGAAATTTTTTCTGAAATTCCATGTTTGCTTGAAAAGCAAAAAGCGACATAGCCATTACAAACACCGTAACACTTTAAAAGGTCTTGTGGGAGTTGCACCAAATGGAGTTGTGATTTACTTGAGTTTATTGTATCCTGGTTCCACTTCTGATAAGAAAATTGTGCAGAACTGTGGAGTACTTACTATTTTTGAACCAGGAGATTTGATAATTGCAGATAAGGGATTTCTCATTGGCGACATTTTACCGGCAGGTGTTTCTCTAAATATTCCACCATTTTTGTGCCAACCACAGTTTACTCCTTCTCGGGTAATACAAACCAAAAATATTGCTCGTGCTAGAATTCATGTGGAAAGAGCAATTCGTCGTATTAAGGCATACAAAATACTAAATCTAATACCCCAAAATTTAATGAACTCGGCAACCAAAATCTGGAAAGTGTGTGGCGCACTAACCAATTTCCACCAATAAAGGAAGTTGAAACATATTTTGAAGGCGAACAGTAAAAATAGAAATAAGAGTGTTAATTAACAACTGCTTATTTATTTAAATAAGACATTTTTTTATTATTGTATAGTTGTACATTACTATATGTTAGTTTATGTTTACTCAAATATTCGTTTTGTTAATTACAGAACTTAACTTAATAAATAAAAGTATTTACAAAAATATTGCTCTAACTGCTATCTAATAAAAAATTTCTTATTAATAGTACAGCAATATCACGGAAACAAACGGTGAACGTCATCAAATATTTTGTTATTAATTTAAAGTTACCGTTTGATTCCGTGATTTACCTATAGTTACAATAAATATGATTAACTATAGGTAAATCACGGAACCAAACGGTGCACGTCATCAAACAATAACTTTAAATTAATAACTAAATATTTGATGATGTGCACAGTTTGTTTATAGAGGAGGTCAGCTAAAAGCGCGAAGTTGGAATAAGCCTTCTCACGAGGTATGTATGCTATTTTACTCACAACATAGTTACACATTTATTTAATTTCGACATTCACTAGAGATGAAAGGCATTTTGTATGATAAAAATTCTTCAAAATTTCTATATTTTCTGCCCATTCTTCTTTTTTTGTAACTGGAATTATTGCTGACTTGAGGAGTCCAGATAACTAGATACTATTTCTTTTTATGTATTTGGTGTAAATATTCATGGTTTTCATTTACCACAAACTGTTGCAGTACCTTATCGTAAGAACAAATATAGCCTTTATCATGTGCAATGATTCCATCAAGTTGGAATTGCGATATTTAAATGGATATTTAACTTCCACAAGCTCTTTTTCGTCTACAAGGCCATCTGGGGTGGCCCCAAGGTATCCACACTGATGGAGCCATAGTCCAGCAGATGTCACAGGAAGTCCAGTTGCTGCCCCAAATGCTTCTATTGCATTATTTTCATGTTCTCGCCCCCACCGAATTGCCTATACTCCATCTAAGTTATATGTGCCTGCATAATAAGAGAACTTTATGAAAAAATGTGAAAAATATTTTGCAAAGCAAACCTGGTAGTTTTTTGAAAAGCGATGCAGGGTACCGATTTCTTTTGCAAGTTGCTAGCACCGTACCGAACGAACTGGCTGTTAAACGAAACCTGCGAATAATTAAGCACAAGGGATTTTTTACTGCCCTATGGTTTACTCAAATATAGTTATTGCTTAGGAGAAACATTCACTTTTTGTTCAAAATAACTAATTTTTTCAGATATATTTTGATATTCTGCGAAGAAAATTATATAACTAATCTGCGGAACAATAATATCTTCCTGTGCAGTAAGTCTAGGTGCTAGAAGCCAACTGAATCCTACCACCCCTCCAAACAAATCAAATTTTTCTCTAAGCGTTTCGATCTCTTCCTTGGTAACACTTCTCTTTGAAGCTCGATATTCCTTAGACGGCAAAAACAATTCATCGATTGTTCTCACGTTTTCATCAAGTGCTTTGGATTGTTTAGGCACTGACCAGCTACATGACTGGTCTGTAACTGATGTATTGTAATGGGCAAATAGTGCCAGTGCAGCAACATGATGACATGAAACTTGTCCACGAGGACATGTGCAAGAAGTTGAGGTTATGTTTTTGTCTTCATCGAGGAAGATCTACAAAGTAAAAATATATACTTAGTATTCGTTACTGCTTAGAATCCATCTGAAGCAGCAATCAGTATTTTAAATAATTATACTTTTTAAGCTAAAATGTATCTTACCTGAACATTGTATCGCTTATCTTTCATGCTTGCGTGTACTGTACCATTTACCATTTAATAATAAACAGAAAAAGAAGACACTATTCAATTCAGCAGTATTGGCCGTATCCAATATGAAAGACAGTTGCCTGGAGGCTATCCAAGAATGTCCATAAAACGCTTTCCAGAGGCGAGCGTTTCCTTTCCAGAAACTTTCCATTTGAAAATATATTTTTTGGAACTTTTCCTTATTGCCATTCTCTAGCGTGCTTTTAAAACTTTCTTTAGTGCAACAAAAGTTATTAAATTCGTCCTACATTTTAAATGCGGCATATGCCGCGGGTTTCAGCTAG
>CALNHX010007654.1:0-71107 GCA_940337035.1 Agriotes lineatus
ATTTGACAACATCAAATACTGAAGTTAGATACTATTCATTCACAAAACTTGTGAACTGTCAAAATGCTGTCAAGTTGGTACCTTGTTTAAATTGTATTTTGAAACTTCTGCTTGCTGATTTTGGTAGCACTAAAATTTTTTAAATGTAAAAACTTGACATGTCACACTTTCTTGTAAAATAATAATCTCCAAAATTCTTTCATTTTTGTGCATACACTTCAATTGCAATGGAACAGAAACGAAAAAGAGTTTTATTATTGAAAAGGGAAAAACGGCTATAGTTAATTATTACAAGGAAAAACTTTTGACATATGTAACATAACCTAACTTTAAATATTACTAGAAATCACTAGATCCGAAGTACATTCCCAAAAAAAACTAATTTCCAGGTACACTCCGCAAATATTTAATAAATTTGACATTGACAGTTCACGAGTTTTGTGAATGGATATTATGCTTATTGTGACAGAGTCTACTGAGACCAGAGAATTATAGATTATAGTGTTTCTAAACCTTTTATTTATAATTTGATTTCGAACAATTTTGCCTTTGCTATCCTGGGGAGACTTCCAGGTGTATAATCTTCACGGGGATGTGAAAATACCAACATGTAAAGTGGTCAAGCCCGGAACAAGATGTTGGTACATTTTGAAAGGAGAAGAAGCCATTAAAAGTGACCTAAAGACCATCAAGGTGCAAAATTGGAAAAGCAAAGCTCAACACAGAAACGAATGGAAGCGAATTCCTGATTTGGCGAGGACCTGTAAAAGGCTATAGAGCCACCTGATGATGGTAACGAAGAATAGTGGGCTTAAAACTACTGGATAAAGTAAGAAATGAAAAAAGATAAAAAGAGTAGTGGTAAAGTGAATTGAACAAAAAATAAGGATGGTTTGAAGATAGAGTTACAATGCCAACAGCAAGACTCGTAAAAAGAGTATAAAGTGAAGGGCAAAAAAGAGAGGGGAAAAGGCAGACTAAGGCGTAAAGGGAACAACAAAATAGGGAGGCACTTGAAACAGGTGGGACTAGACTGGAATAGAGCAGAACAAACAGTACGGGCCGAGGGTCAAGCTCACTGTTGCCCTTGTCATATACGCCACCGTATTTCAGGCGGAGATACCCTTAGTTTCGTCTTCTTGTTTATTTTTTTGCTATTCATTATCGTTTTATGCCCGTAGTATGTTTTATAACCTGACTGTATCTTCTGTTCTATCTCCTCACTTCTACTGTTCTTCCTATTTATAATTGTCCCTAAGTATTTATAATTTTCTACTTCCTCTGTTATATTTTCCTATTTTTATTTTCTGTTTTTGTCTCTTTCCTCTTTTCTTGTAATTTTCATATACTTGGTTTATTTCTAAACCTCTTTCTTTTTGCTTTTCTACTAATCGTCTCCATTGTTTCTTCCAGACTTTTCCTATCCTTTGCTATCAATGCTATATATATCATCCGCATACGCTACAACTTGTATAGATTTTTCTATTATTGTTCCTTTAATGTCGCATCTTTTTATTATTCCTTGGCAATGTTGAACGGTGTCGCCAATAGTACATCTCCTTGTCGTATTCCTTTATGTATGTCTATTTGTTCTGAAATCCTTCCGTGTGTTAGTACTTCTGCTTTTGTTCTTTCCATGGTCACCTTTATCATTCTTATCAGTTTTTTGGGTATACCCATTTTCCTCGCGTCTCTTATAATTGATTCTCTTTTACTGTATCGAATGCTTGCTTATAGTCTATGAATACTATCCCCACCCCTATATCTTGTTCATATCATTTTTCAATTATTTGCTTCACTGTATGCGTTGCATCTATTGTTGACCTTTCTTGCCTGAATCCGTTCTGGTAATCTCCTATTCTTTGCTCTGTAAACCTATTTATTTTTTTTAGTATTAGTGATGTCGGTATCTTATACAGTAAATTCAACAGAGTTATTCTTCTGTAGTTTTTGCATTGCATTAAGTCTCCCTTTTCTGGTATTGCCACTATAACTCCGGCCCTCCACTCTTCAGGCATCTCCTCCTTTTTCCATATTTGCTTCATTAATTCGTAGATCCCTTTTTTGACTTCATCTCCTCCTCCTTTCAACATTTCACCGCATATACTGTCTGGTCCTGCTGCTTTTCTTCTTCTGAGATTTTTAATTATTTCGTTTACTTCCTTCTCTGTTGGTTCTTTTACTTCTATTTCTTCTTCTTCTTCATCTTCGCCTCTCTTCTCGTCTTCCTCTTTTGTTGTCGTTTCTTTCATATATCTTTCCCATTCTCTCTTGTCTATGTTGGCAGTGGTATTTCTTTTCCTTTTTTTCTGATTTCCTGGTATAACTTTGTGCTATTTTTACTATCTTTTTCTATATCTTTCATCATCTCGTCGATCCACTCCTGTTTTTTGTTTCTCATTACTCTTGATGATTCCTTCCTTGTTTGTATTCCTCATAGTAATTTCCTCTATTAGATTCTATCCATTTTAACCTTATCTCTTTCTTCCTTTTTATTAATATTTCATATTGAACGTAAAACCAATTCTTTCTATATTGTTCCTTTCTTCGACCTATTACTTTTTCTGCTGTTTCTAATATCTTCTCTTTTATGCTATCCCATTCGGTTTCTATATTATCATTTTCCATCTCTTTGTTTAGTTGTTCTTTTTTCTTCATTTTGAAGTTCTTCTATGTTCCATTTTCTTTTTAAGCTTTTTCCTGTAATGTTCTTCACTACCCTCATTTTCACTTTTGCTACCACTAATTGATGATCAGTGTTTACACTTGTCCCTCTATAAGATCTTACGTCCTGTATAATTTTTTGTTTTTTCTTTTTAATTACGATATGATTGATTTGATTTCCTTTAGTCTTTCCTGGTAGTAGCCATGTCGTTTTATGCTCATTCTTATGCTGAAATATTGTGCTCGCTATCGTCATATTCATTTGTGATGCTAGGTTGCAGAGCGTCATTCTATTATCTGTAGTTATTGTTGGGGAGTCTCCCAGTTTTCCGTTATGTTTGGAAAATTCCTGGTTGCGAGCTCGATTGAACTGTAGTGGACTGTATGGATTTATTCTTCACTAAATTATACACTTGTTGAAAGCAAAGTAGGTAATTTATTAGCAATAAATTAACACACAAACATTTGAACATTTAAACAAAGAATTAGCGTTTCTCGGAGTGGACCGGTTCGCGTGCTGTCTCGCTGACAGACGGAACGTAAGTGAAGTGGCGAGGCGAGGCCCGCTCCAAGTTCTGGAATGCGCATAGTAAATATGCAACTGCAAGCGAGGCGGCACAATTTTATGAAACACTTAACAGTTATGTATGTCATGTAAAGCAGTGCTTCTCAAACTATTCAATGTGGCGGACCGGTATTATTTTTACAAATGTAAGACGGACCGCTACATTTATTAACAAATCAAACAATAACGAAATAAAAGTAATTCATAATTTTAAAAGAAACTACATATAAACAAACAGTTCAACCATCTTCGTACAATGTTGCATTAATGTGATAAATGGGCTTGCTATTTCTTGGTTAATTTCTCTATTCGTGGTTCAATAAGGTCACTAGATCAACACACTAAGTGTAAGATAAAGATAACAAATACAAATTTCCCAAGTGCAATGCGGAAGATCCTAATTTTTGAGGATTTTCTTTTTGGTGTAATGGCACTGCTGTAAAGTCAAATTATTGTTAGTTTGTGTTTTTATCCACAGTTTGAGAAAATTGTGTGACAAGGACAGCTATAAAAAAAATCACTAATGGTGTAATATTAGATAAAATATTGGAAGACGCGGACGTGTATAAGCACCAAAGTCTAGCTTATGCTGACGACATAGCCCGAGAAATAAAGTGATTTCAGAAATGATCGAACGTTTTTGAATGGTCATGGATATACAACGTATGAATAATATGTTGGTGGCACTGTAAGTCTATGTCAAATTTGAGGTTAGCTGGATAGGTTTTGCGTTAGTCTGTGATAAAACTAACGCAAAACCTAACCTGCTAACCTCGAATTTGACATAGATTTACAGTGCCACCAACATATCATTCATACAACAAATATTTCAACTTGATGGAAAAGCATTTATAATCACCCGGTATATATAATGACGGTACCTTACATTTAGTGTGCTAATCTAGTGACCTTATAGTTTAATTGATGGACAGCGTCACGCAAAATATGGGACGAATATTCATACTATTCTTATATTTTGGGGTGGTAGACAGACAACATAATCGAGTCGATTGTCAAAATCAACAATCGACTTCGCGGACCGGCAACATCTCGCCCACGGACCGGCACCGGTCCGTGGACCACCACTTTGAGAAACACTGATGTAAAGTATGTTTTCCTGCTACGTTCCCTATCTTTGTGTTTAGGTCTCCCGCTATTATTAATGTAGCATGTTTCGGTATCCTTTCACACACTTTTTCTAATTTTTCATAGAACTTGTCTTTTTCAGTATCTGTTGCCACTTCTGTAAAGAAGTATACATTTATTACTGTAATATTGGTTATGCTATTTTTTATTCTTAGGTACGATATTCTGCCATTTATTTTCTTGAATTGTATTATTCTTTCCTTTATTTCTATATTTACCATAAACACAATTCCATTCTTTCCTTGTTTCTTCTCACCTGCATACATCATTGTAAATTTTTCCTTTTCTATTTTTTCTTCCCCTCCCCATCTTATTTCTTGCAATGCCAATATTCCTACTTTATATCTTTCCATTTCTTTACCTACTTCTTCCATTTTCCCTACTTCTAGCATTGTTTTCATATTCCATGTTCTGCGTCTCATTTCTGATTTCTCTTTATTTTTCTTGTTTTTCTTTTACTTTTGCTTTCTACTCTTAACATTGTTGTTTCCGTATCTACTTTCTTCCGCAAATGCTTTCGCTCTATGTCCTTTTTCATACCATGTCTTCATCGTTTCTTCCATCCGGTTTCTTGCTTCTACCAGTTTTTTGACTGCCATTGGTACTCTTGTGTTTGGAACATTCTTCTGTCTCTTTTTATTACTTCTTCATCTACTGCTGGCCTATTATCTGTGTTATTTCTCTTTCCTTCCTATTTTCTACTCCCTTGTGGGGCGCTAGCATGGTCTATGCCCAATACTTGTTTTTTTTTGGAATTGCTCCTTTATCTGCTGTCTCCCTGGTTGAGTTTCCATTTTCCTAGTCAGTTGATCTTTCTCTTTTTTTACTCTCTTTGTCTTCTTCTCGATTTGTCTTATCTTCATTTTCATTTTGTTCCTCTAACTCTTCCAGGGTCCACTCCTTCCCAATTATAATTAACCTGTCTTTAATATTGATTGCTCTCGCCCCAATTTTTCTGGCTTCTTTCATGTGTGGTATTGATTTTTTCTTTGCACCTTTTGTTTCCTTATCCATATCTTCCTTTACCTACACATCAGTACCTCTCAATTTCTTTAGATTCAAGAATTCTATTTTTAAATTTTTGTTGACAAGCCAATCTTAATTAGTTTGCTTTCGCTTTCCTTGTGCTTCCCTAGTGTAATTATTGAGTCGATTTCTTGTTCTAGTACTTCTACCTCGATTTTTTTTGTTACTTACATGTTTTTACAACCTCATTGTTATCTTCTGAGGTTCCAAATATTATTAGATTCCTTTTTCTACCTTCGTTTCCCGGTCTTTTGATTCTTAATACTTGTTGTTTTATTGTTCCTTCCATTTTAGTTATTTATTCTTTTGTTGTTGGATGTTTATTTTTGTATCATCCCTTTTCCCATCCATTTCCATCAGCTTTTTCATTATATCCGCTGGTGTAACTTCATTCCCTTGCGTCATACTGATTGTAAGCAATTAATCACGTTTCCTGATATTGAGTTTTAAAACACAGCTCTCGCGCAGCATATTGTTTATCCCAGTAGATACATTTGAGGTTATAATTAATTATTGCATTGACATGTTTATCTTTTATGTTGTTTTGTGTCTCTACACTTCCTTTATTCTCTTTCTCGCTGTCTTGTTAAATACGGTTGATAGATTCACTGAACGATGTCTCAAAAATTTTATTTCTTTTTGATCCACTCATTCGTTTTATTCATCTTGACCTATGAAAATGGCAAGTAGAAAGATCAAGCTCAACACTGTCATTAGTCGGTAGAATTGCAACCAAACCATCGTATTGTCAACATTGATTTTAAAGTTTTAAACAGCAGATATTTTACAATCTACAAAACAATATTTGTTCAACCAAGCACTTTTGTGTTTCTGTGAATTAACATTAAAAAATCTTCCATGTATAAGACTGCAGTTCCACAATATTGTAGTTGTAGTTTTTGGCACGTGTTCAAGCCACAATAACTACAGATATTTTTACATAAAAATGTGTTAAAACAGAATTTTACACAAATAATTTGCTAATTAAAAACTGAAAGTATAAAAGTGTATTTGTAAATAATAGTAATTTATTATACAAGACGATAAAGTTAAATTTTATCCACGAGTGAATCGTTTAACGTCGAGACGAAGTCGAGACGTTAATGATTCAAGAGTGGATAGAAATAACTTTATCGTCGTGTATAATACGATATTTTTTTTCTATAGCAAGAACTTTAACAATTTCAAAAGAAAATAATGACAGTCAATCACATTTCAAAATGTCAGTAACTAGATTGGGTTGCTACGATAATACGAAGCTGTCATATTTAATTTAAACAAAAGTTAGAAAATTAAATTACTTTATCTATCCTTGATGTTAAAGTGCTACTTTATCTACCCTTGCTGTTAAAGTAAAACTTGACCTTTTGTTTTCAGTTGATAAAAGCACACTTTAACATGTGCTATAGAAAAAAAGAATATTCTAAATTCCGCTACCTTTGAATTCTAAAAATGAGATTTTTAAATTAAAAATTAGAAACCACAAAGCACATCTTTGAATAATTCTAATTACTTAAACCATTAAAAAAGTAAAAAACCCTACATATACTTACTTAGTCGCGAGTAACTCATTATTCTCCATAATAAGATTCTCCACCTCTTTGCCCATTCCTAAACATACAACATATTAATTACATTCAATAAAAACAGGCAATAATATTTCAAGGGATTAGCATTTACACATTTTATAAAGCAATACATTTTTGTTGGTTTCATTGCTGTTTTTTACTAAATACAACTCTTTAAAAGCACTACAGCAGGTTGTCAAACCAGTTGCTGAACAGGTTTAATTACAAGGCGGTCAGTTATGGGATTATCAGTGATCATGCAGAATGTTAGAATCCTGGATATATTATCAGTATTACCATGGCTTAAGCAACTTCTATTACCTTCATGCAGTAAGCATAATGTACCCTTGTATTTTGGTTCTTATTTTTTAATTTTGTTCAGCTTTCATAACCTGTTGTGCACATTGTTTGGAACCATTCGTATTATGTACTATACTTAACCTATCTTTAAACTGTTAGCTTTAATGGCAATCTAAAAAATTTGATTTACCATGTGATTGAATATTTTTATCGTCTGGAGTAAAAAAATAATTCCATAGCCCTCCAGAAAATTCGATCATATGGTAGAACCTTGTACTAACTTTCCCCGTGCTCGTGAGGGGGTATTTCCAATACTAGCTGAAGAACAAGGCGTCGGTTCTCCAGGGTGACCATCTTGAAGCCTTGTTCTTCCGGTGGTATTGGAATTTCACATATCCTAGTGTAGTTTTTCAACTAACTGGTCTAAATTAAGATTTTTATCGATTCCTCCAGATGTAGGGTCAAGTGGGCCACCTTGAGACAAACGAATCAATTTTGATTTTGGTGCCCATAACTCGTTTGCGTCAGAATGTGAGCAAATTCATGCTGTTTGAACGTTGTGTACGAAATGTGATAACGTGAACGTGCAAATTAAAAGTTCTGTGCTTGTCATTTCTATGCTCCGCAAGTACAGTGTGATTTTTTTAAAAACTTAATTGCAGCAAGCCCTCGATAGTCTGAATGAGTTGGCAATACTGAAATGTATTGTTGGTGACACTGTAAGTCTATGTCAAATTTGTGGTTAGCAGGTTAGGTTTCCCGTCAGTTTTGACACAGACTGACGCAAAACCTAACCTGCTAACCTCGAATTTGACATAGACTTACATTGCCACCAACAATACATTTCAGTATTACCAACTGATTCAGGCTATCCAGGGCCTGCTGCAATTGAGTTTTTAAAAAATCACTAGGTATTTTCGTTTGCGGTAATTAATCTTTTCATCTCTCTCTCATGGTTGTCAATCCTGTAGATTGGTTGGGTTCAACACAACGAATTGAAGACATCATTCCATTTGTGTTGACTTCTAGGGGAAAATTCTCAGGCTTCTGCGGGGTTTCTCGTTGCCTTCCGCTCGTTGTTCAGCCTTATTTGGCTGAAGGCATTTCCTTCTTCAGCTTTTGTTGTATTATGGATATCCGCCAATACTATGTGTCCGTTACTTACAGCAGCTGCAGCAAAATGTGTGCCAGATCTTGTTGCATGCTACTTGCTGTTCTGCACTGTACACTTCTCTGCCACAGCGGGCACAACACTGCATTTTAGAATAAACATTGAATTTGGAAAGAGTATTTGTTACGTGAATTTGAAAAGCAATTGTATGGCAGATCACAGAAATGTAAATTTTTTTTTTCTAAGTTGTTTATTATGGATGGCCGTAATTTTTTATCATTTTGTCTTGGCGTGACAGTAATTTAACTTGATTTTGACGAATGCCATGGTAATTTCTAAAACTTCATAATAGGGCTTGCCTACCTCGAGACAAAAGTTATGGGCCACCACGAGACATGTTTCAAGGTAGCCCATTTCCAATTTAGTATTTCGTGTTTACAGTAAAATGAGAAATTTTGGGGCAGTAAAAAAAATGAAGAAAGGCGAAGTTTACGATTCTGAAGATCTGATTCTTTATCTGACAATTTTGAAGTTGAGAAAAATGAACTTACTTTGTCAGGCCATTTTTAATTGCAATAGGTCCGTGACTATTTGGAGCAGTTTTGGTACAAAATTGGCGAGTCTGCCTGTATATCGAGTCCGTTCCGGTCTTATTTATCATATAATTGTTTAGCTTTTTGCATCAAACAAAAATTCAAACACGCACGTGGCTTTTGGCTCATTTAAAAGCCTGGCATACCGCTCGAATCTCTAGAGAGTCGTATTTGCAGCTGGCAGTCCCATCGCGTGTAACAACGTTTGTTTTCAACATTTTCAGAAACACAGCCAATAAGAGCAAGTGAGATACCTTCCTTTAAATATTAAAAACATCAGTCAATCTCTCTCGCACCGAGACGGCTTCGTCGTCGTCAAGCAAAGTTACTTTTTTCCTATTGGTTGCATTTGGCACGCGCGAGACAGCAGCTTGGGCTAAAATCGTGGCTTGTTGTGTTTTTGGGTGCAATGCTGGTGGTGTCCGTTTCGTTGGCTTACACCATTCATTAATTGTGGAGGCCTGTTGGTCTGATTAATCCATCTTTGGGGCGAGATTCCATTCCGAGTGAGCTCTTTACCTGCCATGCCGATGTTTGTGATTGCCAAGAGGGCATAGCACAGCTCGTCCTACGAATAATGCAGGAACTTATTGGACGTCGCTGTTTCCATCCACATCACGACAACAGCAGTAATAGCGATAATCGTCGCCGCCTACAACAAGCAACGCCACGCATTGAGGCCAATCCACTAATCAAGGTAGCGTGCGCTGTTATATTTAAATGTAATTAAAACTAACATTATTTGCCGTCCGCCGCTTAATCAAAGCCTGGTACATTCACGTACAAATTCAGCATTTGTGTTCTAAGCTCGGCCCGATCTTTCACTCTTGTTTTGCCGCAAGCTGGCATTTAAATGTAATTAAACTAACATATTTGCCGTCCGACGTTTAATCAAGGCGGGGTACACCCACTGACAAAATTTAACCTTTGTTGTACGAGCCAGCGCTTGGGCTTTGTCCGCCATAGTCATGAGTAATATTGGTTAGTTAAGGCGTCTCCAGCTGGGCTTCATTCCTTTTAGTCTTTACCCTTATAATTGCAAGATTGTTGTACATGCTGACCACGTCGATACCGCTGTAAATTTTCAGCCATGAGTGTGCTTAACAGATATATTTACTGTAGTTGACTTACGATTTTCCTTTATATTTGTGCATGTTTGTTTACAGGGTGACTCAGTCACTGTGTCAAGATCGATGTGAGGTGAGGCTCGAAAGTGGTTTATAAGCGTTGCAGGTAGGTTGGCGTGCTTGTCGCTACACTGTTATCTCCAGAGTTAGTACCTGAGTATTCTACCCGTGTGGCTTTCAAGGTTTTGTTTAAGTGTGGGTTATTGCCTATTGAACCTTGTGGCGCCCATTTATTTTGTTTCTAAGTTTCTAAGACCACGCCCATCTCCCTGAGCATATTCGAGCCATGGCATTTAGCCTGTTTTGTGCGATTTCCAGGGTAAGTGTGGACGTTTCCCCGAACATGTTTAAGTATTTGGCACTCACTCACTCATGAGTGTCGTTAAACAGTTTGATACTGTAACAACTTTTGAAGAAACTTTTGCACAACCTAATATCGATTCGTTTGTTTTGATCAAATTCAAGGATAAGACCATAGTAATTTACGTTACAAGTATAGAAAGGGAGCTTTTCAGTACGAGTGAGATGTTTCCGGAAGAGGCCGTTAGGCTGAGTCCAGAATTTTGAGACGAGTATGGAAAAGCCACTTTCATACAAGTTCGTATATTTTTTCGTATAGTAGCATACAAAACGAATAATAAATCTATCATTCCATCTGAATTTGCCGTAAAATTGTTTAATTAGAAAGGTACACTTTGTGGTATTTGTAACGACTAAGTAAAATTCGTACAGCAATGTGGCAATTTGCCGTACGAATACATCAAAGTACTATTTTGCCATACAAATACCGCAGTGTAACTTTCTAATTAATAAATTGTACGGCAAAGTAGCTCTTTCAATGCTAGTGTACGAAAAAAAAAATTATTACGTACGAAAAAATATAAAAGAAGAGTTTTTGCGTAAAAGTTCTAAAAGTAAGAACTTATTTGTGTTTCCGATAGTACCTGATGTAGCCATGGTCAGTGTAAATGACATCAAGCAAATTTTGCCTGCACCCACAGAATTAGAAAAAACGAAGCGCCAGAGCGCTTTTAATAAATTTTTGAATTTCTTTTAATACATAATATCAACATTCGTTAATGTTCCTATATTAAATTGCTTTTTTTTAATAAATATATTGCGTCAAATTGCTTATTTTTTATAAATAAAACGGCTTGACTCATGGTGCCCCATGTGTAGGCCATAATGAAACAAGTTGTATTGTTTTAGAAAAGTAATATCAGAAATACAAAGCGTCCTGTATCGTTATGTTCAAATTTCAGAAGTGAGAAACACAAAAGTGGTAGGTCATTTTCATTTGTTTCGGAGTAAAATTTGTTTCCGTGAACTTTGGGCTGCCTTAATCGATGATTTGTTGGTTGGACTTTACGTTCTTGCTGCACGATTAAATGCTAAAAAATACCTGGAGTTCCTCATTGAAGAACTGCCACTACTTTTGAAAGATGTACCGCTAAGAATATGAATATGTGATTTCAAATGGATGGTGCACCACCACATTTTGGAATCGCCGTCCGGAATTTCGTAATATCAATTATTCAAGGTGGATTGGTCGTGGTGGCCCGATTGCATGGCTAGCTAGATCCCCGGATTTTTATTTCTGGGGTTACATGAAAGACAGCCGAGAAGAATTATTGGAGCGGATTCAGCATGTTGCCCAAGAAATACGCGAAAACAAGCGAGAAATAAGACGCGTCACTGCATCTGTCGGTATGTGAGCACAAGCTTGTAGGCAGGCAGGGGGAGGGCATTTTGAAAATATCAATAATTGAACATTTATAAGTCATGAGACCTGTATCTCCGAAACAAATAAAAATCGACCTACCACTTTTGTGATTTTACTGTCAGAATTGAACCTAGTTTACACTCCCGCAAAATGAACATAACAATACGGGACACCTTGTATATTTAAATACTGCTATTTCTTAATGTGTCATTAGTTACAAGAAGCAATGATGAATATATGGTAAAAACTCTGGGTTGAGTAAAATTTAGTGAAGCTGTACGAACAACTTCGTTTCGCAGACATGTGTGATTGTGACGGATACAATAAAATGGCAAAAAAATAATTAACAGATGAGGAGCTTGCAAAAATCAACAGTGATTCAGAAAACGAAGAACACAATGTGAACAAAAGAGAAAAAAGCTTTACGTCGAAGTCAGGGTTAAATAAAATGAAAATTCTCCAAAAAGTTCGAGATGTAGATGTCACACTATTGTTTAAATTCAAAATGAGAGTGAAAATAAATATTATGACCATCACAAACATCTGTTTGCTATTTATATCTGAAAAAACGAGAAGGAAATTTGTTAACACACCAATCAATATTGTAAAGAAAAAGATAAGTGGAAGTTGGAACACAATACCAAAAATAGTATTTAACATTACAAGCCAGGTAAAACAGGTTTTACTGGCGATAGGATTGGGATGACTGGCGAGCCGTTAGGCGAGCCTGTCATATCCTTGAGCCAGTAGAAATGGTTACCTGGCGTGTATTGTTGAATGTTTTATTTGTTCCTCACTTGTAAATAACTAGAAATTTATCATTTATTCAAAATGTCAAACTGACAAGCAACTAAATTCATCAATATGACACATACTAAGGAAGACAACTCTGGCTTTGCACGCTATCATTTATCTATGAGCACGCTTGTACAATATAACTGGCTAGCCAGTAAAAAATTTACTGGCTAGCCAGTTAAGAAACATTTTCGAGGTGAATACAGTGACTTGATAAATTGATGTTTACAAGTGAGGAACAAATAAAAATTATTAAAGTGTTTCGAAATAGAGCTATGCACCTGGTAGGAATGTTGTTAGCAGCTGGCAGAAACCGAAAAAGACAAATGCATTTACGAGATTTGTGGACTAAAAATGTTTCTAAGTAACCCTTTCGGGTACAGCTACAGACACATGCAATTTTATGATCGTTCAGAGAGTTCAATGTATTTCTGACAATAAAAATAAACTAGAAGCAATTCAAAGTGTGGTTGACAATTTTTCTACGGCATGTGTTGGATATTATTCTCCGAATGAACATTTTTGTGTAGACGAAGTAGGAAATGTCATTTTTGTGTTTACATGAAGAATTAAGTGATTATGGAATAAAAATTGATTGTATACTTACATAGTTAATAGAGAAGTAAATGTAAAGAAAATGGGTTATGTTGGATGTAGTTGCACCTACTTTGAGTTGTTCACAAGCAAGTTTACAATTACTGCCACCCTAAGAGCAAATAAAACTGAAATCCCTAAAGAATTTCCAACCAATTGTAATGGAGCCAAGGATTTCTCCATATTTGTATTTATAAGAACTATAACTTTAGTGCTGAAAAAGTACAAATCGGTCTTTTTCTTGTGTCCACACTACAAGATCAATAAAATATGTGATCAAGATAATAATCAAAAGAAACTTGTAGTACTACACTACAACCAAACAAAAGGTGCTTGGCCAATACAATAAAAATCGTATTTCAGATTACAGAAGAGTCAACATTCCACATTATACTTATGTAAGATCAGTTCTGAACATGTTAGAAACAGAAAAAAATGACACAGGTCTATCAAAGCAGTTGTTTCTTCAGGTAAATGTACCTTTAAACTTTTCTTTTTACAATAAAATACAATGTATACGGCATCAACTACTTACTTTTATCATATAACGTAACGGGTACAGGAGGGTTAACCAAAAATGAACTTGTTCAAAGTTTAAAGCAGTTAGCGGATTGTCTGACAATCAAAATACGCACAAATGGGAGATGTATTCTTATAAAAATTTCTAGCTTCAGAAACATAACCTCAAATTAAAAAAATTGGCTAAAATGCAGTATCCCAAACCACTTCTGCCGCATGCGCAGGTGCTATCATTAGAATATCTGGCAGGCAGAACTGCTTAGTGCTCCTCAAACAAATTTCATACAAAGGAGGAAGAAGTGTTAGGTTAGTGGTTATTGTTTAGTAAAGAGTTAGGTTAGTAATTTTGTTTATATTGCAATTATATAATAATAATAAATTGGCTATTCATTCCTGGTGAAATGGTGACCAATTGGTTAAGCTCTGTGGGTTCGTTTATTGCAGTGAATCACTCTGCAGTTTCCTTGCATGTCCTCGTTATAGTTTGTCGTGTGTTTTTGCCCCCTCTATTATTTTATACCACTTCTTCCTATCTTTTATCTCTTCTCTCTCCAGTCTGTTATCTTTAGTTTTCTTATATCTGCGTGCACTTGCTCTTCCCACCTTGTCTTGGGTGTTCCTATGTCTGGTCTCCAACCTGTTATTTTTCTTATTATCGATCCCGGTTGCCTTCTCTGTATATGTCCGTACCACTTTTATATATTTCACTATATCTTCTTTCTTCATCTTTTGGTTGATCTTATGGTTCATCAGCTTCCTTAAGTCTCCCTTCTCTGTTCTAACTGGTCCGAAAATCCTTCTTAGATTTTCCTTTCCATGATTCCTAAGGTTTCTTCCTCCTTGATTGTTAGCGTCATTGTCTTTGCTCCGTAGGTCATAGTTGGCCTTATGGCTGCTTTATATATTCTAAATTTAGTGTTTATACTCAGGTTCTTGTCTTTTAGAAGTTTGTAATATTTCCAGTATGCTTTGTTTCCTGCTTTAATTCTATCTGTTATCTCTGGTGCTCGTTTGTTTTTTTCGTTTATCGTTACACCTAGATATTTGAAATTCTCCACTTTAGTAAAGTTATAGTGCAGTTGCATGTTTATTTGTTTTATGCTTTTGGTGTTCTTTCTGCTTACTATCATGTATTTTGTTTTTCCATGTTTATCTCTAAATCTCTTGCTTTTGCTTCTCCGGCTAAATCTTTCTCTTGCGATCAAAGCCAAGTCATCCGCATATCCTACTATCTGTGTCCTGTTTGTTGTAACTATTTTTTCCACTTCTATTGTTTTGATAGTCGCATCTAAGACCAAATTAAACAGTACTGGCGACAGCACGTCACCTTGTCTTACTCTCTTAGTTATATTGATTTCGTTCGAGTCTCCTTCATTATTATTCTGGCCCTGGAGTTTTCTTGTGTTATTTTTGTTAATCTGATAAGTTTTGCCGGTATTTCTATTTCACCCAAGTCCTCTACTATTTTCTGTCTGTTTGCACTGTCAAAAGCCTGTCTAAAGTCCACCAATAGTATATGCAGGTCTATTTCAATGACACGTGTCATTACGTGTATGGCGTCACTTGTCGATTTTTCTTTTCTGAAACCGTATTGGTATTCTCTCATCTTCTCTTCGGTGTATTTTGTTATTTGTTCCCTTATTAGTGACGTTAAGATTTTATATACTGCATTTAGAAGGGTTATTCCCCTATAGTTATGGCATTTGTTTTGGTCACCTTTTCTGTGGATTGGTAGTACAGGTCCCGTATTCCACTTAGGCATTTGTTCTTCCAAATCTGAATAATTAGATTGTATATTTTCTTTAGTAGTTTTTCTTGGTTGTTCTTCATCACTATTTCCCCTTGGTTCTTTATTCTCGTCTGAGGTTTCGGTATCTTTAAAAAGGTTTGTGTAATAAGCTTCTCAA
This sequence comes from Agriotes lineatus, assembly GCA_940337035.1. Classification (NCBI taxonomy): domain Eukaryota; kingdom Metazoa; phylum Arthropoda; class Insecta; order Coleoptera; family Elateridae; genus Agriotes; species Agriotes lineatus. The sequence goes on from CALNHX010007654.1 coordinate 15,639, forward strand.
TCCTTTTTGCTCATTTTTGCTACTGCCTTGTTCGCCCTGTTTTGTTTCTTTATATGTTGGAATAATTTCCTATTGTTTTTACCGGTTTTTTCTAAACTTTTCATTATTTCCTTGATCCATTGCTCTTTTTTTCTTTTCCAGCAATTAACCGCCTCTTTTTTCTTTTCTTTGTATATTGCCTGTTCTTCCCCTTTTCCTGTCGCTAACTAATTATTTGTTGCTTGATTTTTATCTTTAATATTATTTTCGCATTCTTCATCATACCATTCCTTGGTTTTGCTTTTTTGCTTCTGTCCTATTGTTTCGCCTGCTGCTTTTATGATGCCGTTCTTTATATTCCTCCAGTCGTGTTCTATATTATTCTTATTGTCTTCTGTTATTTTTTTGTTTATCTTGCCAGATCGTTATCAATAATTATTTTTCTCCCCTTCAGTTTTTTCTTATTTACCATTATGTCTCGTTTCAGTTCCCATGCAATTATATAGTGCAATTTCCTATTTGTTATTAAATTTTGTTTAATTTTACTCGACTTTTTTATTCTTTTTCAGCAATGCGTTTAATGTGTTTTAGTTTAGTTACGTTTTAGAAATGCTGTTACGAAGAGAACTGCTTGTGAGAACTCTGTTTGCGGGAACAGTTTCAAGGTTTTTTTAAAGTAGTCCATGATACTGCATTTTTCCCAAAAAAATTATTTAATTGGATGAGAATCCCAATTAACTGATGCTCATAGGATAAAAATTTATGAATCGAAATTGTAGTTTTCTCAAATGGAGGTCTAATTATCTCATTCCTACGGAATCCATCGTGTATATAAGCAGGTGGTTATAAACTTCGGCGAAGAACGTAGAACCGCACTTTATATGGTCAACACAGCCATTTGGAGCTCCGATTGGTTTACTATTTTCACAGATATTCTGCCACAACTGACCACATTCTTCGATAATATTCTTAGTTTTCATGCACAAAATGTATGTTAACTAGTATTACAGCAAGCAAGTTAATGATTTCATTATGACGTCATATACATTATTAGTTGGGTGTTTCAGAACGTTTTGGAACCACCTCCCACCACTTATCCCTGAGTTTAAGGTCAAGGTTGCCAGATCCCAGGATTGTTTTCAAGGTTGCCACCTCCTACCACTGTTGCTGATGGTAATCTTGAAAACAGTGGTGAGAGGTGGCAACTTTGATCTCGAACTCACGTGGTGGAAGGTGGTTCCAGAACTGTCCAAAATATTCTACCTCTATTGTTATTTTAAATTTGCTCTGTTACCATTTTTAATACCAACAATTTTTTTTTACAAAAAGTGAGAATAAAATTGCGAATTTCAGACATTGCTCTTCAGTATTCAATATAGACTTATCGAAATTAAATTTTCCTACTGTTTTTTTAATATTTGATAAGTTCTTCTGTTTTTGATTTCTTTACCAATTAAATGTTTTAACTTCATCACTACTATTTTACATTAAACATGAGAAAATCTTAACAAAATTTCAAACCTTAAGCAAGCATTAAAATAAAACACTACTTCACACAATCGTCATATATATTTTTCATTATTTAAGTAAGACTGGCAATAATGTACATAAAATTGTTTAAAAGTGGCTTTGATATCACATTAAGTTACGTGGCCTAATTTCGACAACAGCAAAGAAGCATATGCGTAGCGTATACGATTCTTCAGTTGCTCTTACAAACTAAATAATTAAATATTAAGTAATCCAACAGGAATTGCTTACCGAAAAAGTTATCGTTGACTGGATGACATGAAGATGGCCAAGCGTAGCAAAACATAAATAAAGATTAGTATCGATCAAGGCATACTTTAACACAGTTTAAATCACGCTTTATTTATAACATGCATCTGCTAGTAACCAGTTAATAATTTAACGGCAACGTTTCTATACCAATTATAATATAACAACTCAACAAAGCCGTGCAGTATGTATAGTAGTGCAAAATATCTAGTTTACCTGATGACGCATATTCGCCGGGATGCACCCAACCACCTGCAACACATGAAAATGCTTAGTATACATTGTATAACCTCACGCAAATCATTGCTACCTGTAATGTCCGCACCATCGTCCATATCTCCAAGGGCGTCGGCATCCTACCAACACAAACCATGTACAATTGCTTCCTCCACAATTTATATTATACGTTTACATACCTGAAAACTGAGCTCCTGGTAGAGGGTGTTGCCGCTTCTCTGCTCCTTCCGAGTTTGCACCCTGCCTGTGTTGTTGTTTGTTGTGACTGGTGGCGATACAGGGGAAGTGACCATGCTCTTATGCTCTAAGCTAAGCGGGTCGGTTTCTTGTGCACGCTCCACTGTATGAACACCACGGTTTACGTTATCTAGCTCGCTATGTAAACTGAAAGGAAGTGTAACATTTCAATGTTAATGGTTTTTCGAATTATACGATAAATATTGAAAGTATAAACAAATTGTATAGTAATACAGAGTGCATCCAATATAGGAGTATTGTATACAGTAACAGATTTAGTTAAGTGACATAAAATTTGCAACACACCCTGTGAGCTATGCTATCTCTGTGGACCATCAAACTTCAAAATTTGTTTAGCAGTTTAAATTAGCAAAATAAAATGAGACATAAAAGAAAAACTATTACAAAAGAGAGAGTGATAATGAAATCCAAGACAAAACAAACACAAATGAGTAAGTAAATACATAATAGAAATCCATTGCAAAGACCAAGCGGCACAAAAAGTGGTGGAGTTAAGAGTACTGAGAGGAAGTAGTAAAGAAAAAGAGATATCCACGATTAAAATGATTAATGAAAACTCAAATGAAGTCAAAGAAGCTGCAAAAACATTCAAACAAAAAAAAAGGGTAGATCAATCACCAAATAATACAGTACAAGCTCGATAACGTGAACTAATTCAAACCAAGTGTGTTCACATTGTCGAAATGTTTACATTAGCGAGAGTGATTTTATTAGTAAACACATTATTAAAAGAAACGTTTAATAACACGATATAAAACAAAACATATTATGACAGCGATAAGTAATACACATTTTTAATGAGAAGAAAAATAAGCTGCTATTTTATTCTGCATAAAATAGCGCCTATGTTCAACAATGACTAAAATGAAATGCAAAAGCATCATAAACACCCATCCGATCGACTCAGCTGTGTCGTAGAGGGGAATCCCCTACATAAATCGGCAACTGACCATCGCCAAGAACTGTTTACATTATAGAACTATACAGGTTGTTTACATTATCGGGCGTTCTGTTTGATACTATAGTATGAATTTTGTGCTTACATTAGCACGATGTTTTCATTATCCGGTATTTACGTTATCGAGCGCTTGCTGTATATGGAATTGAACATGAACTTAGAAATAATAATTTGAAGAAAATTCAATCTAAATTAAAAAAATTAAAAAGAGAAAACTGCAATAAAAACATATTTAACAGAGAAAAAAAAATAAAATATGGAAACGACATTTTAGAAAATTCCTAAATAAAGATCACACGGTTATACTATACTTGTTCAAACTATTTTTGAACATGAATTTTAGTGAATAATGTGAAATAAAGTAAATACAGAAGTGCACGCAATTAGCCTACAAAAACTGCATAACTTGCGCCAGATAAGATATGGGTCAAGTTTCTGTGTCACGATAACAACTAAAAGTAAACAACACACCAAACTTCAAACTTTAAGCCAGGGAAATACAGTAAAATTATGCTGGATCCCAGGTCACCAAGGTATTGAAGGAAACGAAAAGGCGGACAAGCTCACAAAAGAAGCAGCCCGTAATGCAATGACCGGCCCAGAACCTGGTCTAAGCATTCAGAAAAACCAAGCCCGCTCAGCCATTAATGAATGGGTCAATACCGCACACCAACTAAGGTGGAGAAACTACAATCAAGCAACACACTGCAAAAGATTGCTAAAAACTCCGAATCCACATACCACCAAAACCCTGTTGAGACTGAACAGAACTCGAATCAAGCAAGTAGTCAGTCTACTAACAGGCACTGGAGCATTCAGAGAATTTATGCACAGGATCAATATCTATAGAGATGAACCTGTTTGCAGACTATGCCAAGAGGATGATGAAACAGCCTATCATATCCTCTTTGAATGCCCAGCATTAGAGCGTAAAAGACACCAACTCGATTGGAGCCTTAACTCTATTGACAACCACAAGCTAGTAGGGGACATTGCAAGTCTAGTAAAAGATACGGATGTCGGCTTGCTAACTTGAAAACCCCCGACAGTACAAAAAGCCCTAAGGGCTGACGTGCGCATGCCAGCAAAAGGCAGTCGTGAAATCTAATCTAATCTAATCTAATCTAAACAACACACGCAACAAGCGCCAGTTCCTTATGTTTCAAAACAGACGTTGCAGGTTTTAATTGTGTATTATATCGCACATAAAAGGCACAACGCAGCAATTCTGCAACTAGTGGGTCAAAATAACAAACTTAGGGTTTAATATTACGTTAGGTTACACACATATGATTGTAATTATTAATAGTAGGGCCTAAATATGGCATACATTTACTGTATAAAAGCTCTGTGATATGTATTAGAATTTAATATACATTTAACCACTAATGTGTATTCATTGATGGGGATGAATATAAGCTACAAATATTCGTAAAGAGTTGGCAAAGCCTGGCCTTCTCACCCTATCTCTTAACAACGCAATAAACTCCAACTCCTGTCAAATAAAAATAAACTGGTTTTAGAAACAAACATAAAAGGTGCTAAGTTCCAATTAATTTTGGGCCACATCTTTTACATTGCACTAACACACTGAAGCACTTGCTGAAGTACAACTAACTGACTAAATCACAGAAAAAGATCACCACAATATGATTATAAAAATAGCGAACTTACACAATTCTTAAGCAACAAAACAAAAGAACAGTTACATAAACTGATATAGATGATATGGTTAACCAAGGAGTTATATAAAAGCGGTTAATAAAACACGTATAAGAAAACTAAGCGGTTATCAATATAGTTTCTGCTGTGGGCGATCCCGAGGGGATACAGCTAATGCAGCAAACAATATAAAAGAGCCCCATGACGATTAAATCAATATAAAAGAGCCCCATGACGATTAAATCCAACATCTGCTGTTATTAATCGACTTCAAAAATATGTTTAATAAAGTAAAAAGAGGAAAGCCATAGAAAAACTTTATTTTGCACCAAAATTAAAGCAGTCAACACGAATTACACAAATAAAAACAAAACCAAGAATGAAAACTACCAAATTAACCAGACAGGATAATTTAATGTCGATTACACTGTCTAATAAAAGTATGAAATGCAAAAGTAAAAAAACTAACTGTCCGTCAATAAGCAGAAATCACATTCAAACAATTTAACAATAATTTAAAAAAGTTACTTATATCAAAAGATAAAAAAGAAAAATCGAAATAAGCATACCATAGTTGGGACAGCGCTAGATACAGCAGCTGTAAAGGGTGCACCGCAGTTAGGTTATCTACATGTATACAGATTGCACCCAGAAATAAAAGAAGAAGATCTGGAGTCCTACTTGAAGACTAAGTAAAACTAAATTCCAAGCAATCAAACGAATACTCTTCGTATAAAGGCGAAGACTGATACCCTATTAATAGGCCATCTGAATGCGCAAAGTATGTGCAATAAAATGGTGCAAACGAAAAATCTGGACATTTTATGTGTTTCTGAACATTTCGCTAAAAAAGATTATATTGATCAGTTAGTAATACCTGATTTTAAACGTAAGCGAGTTTTGCCGAAGCGACCATCGTTGCGGCGGAACTGCTATATTTGTGTAGCGGAGCAATAAATCATAAAAGATCGTTGCCAAGAAGAGGAAACTCGCCCATAAAATTAAACAGTGCGTGCAATAAAAATTCTCGAAGTGCGAGCAGTTAGCTTAAGTGCCATTTGAAAACTTTCGAGTAAAAGGGGTAAAAACGCCTGATGCCAAAAAGTTATTTGTACAGCGGAATACAAAAGAGAGAAACTCTCTAAACGTCCACGAGTTCCTGCAAACAAAAGCAAAAAGGAATTCTCAAATCTGACGAACACTTTTCTAAATAAGAAGCGAAAGTGGACGAACAATACGGCAGTAAATCTGCAGCTTCAAAAATTGAGAGTGAATGTCCAGTGGGTGCATCATAAACCTCCAACCCTTGTGCGCGCTAGTGAAAGTGTGTTGACCCGTCGTCCAATAGATACAATGCCATTGTTGTGACTAGAATAGGAAATCTTATGTAATTGTATGAAAATTGTATATATACGGAAGCGAGGAGCTTAAGGGGTCATTGCATATCAGGTCTTCGCCTGTTAAACCACTTTGGTTAAACAGACACGCAAAGAGTCAGATCCTCAATGCGTTTAATATTAATCTTTTGATTGTTTGATTTGATTGTTTTGAGTGTTTCTACGAGCCAAGTGTCAGATTCACAAACGCTCACATGTATGCTGATTAACAAGATCTATTCGATCCACACATGTAATAGTATAGTAGCAAATCCGCACATTTAATTTTATGTCTGTAATCCGTTGCGTTAAATAAAGAATACTAAAAGTGGTATAGTTATTCGTGTGTGTAATTTATAACGAACACCTTAACCAGCCACTTTATTTGTTAAAACTGAAATTTTGGATAAAGTGTGTGCAAAAAATCAAATACGCAACTAAATTTAGTTCAGAAATGCACATTGAACTTAGTGCGGTAACGTTTTTATGGTCCCGAATCAAAACTGAATTAGGTGCGATATATAGGCCGTTGTCAGGTAATTTAGAAACATTTTTCACAAACTCTTTCCCTCGCATCCCTGCATGGAGAGTGTAAGTACATAATCTTGGCAGGTGATATCAACATTCATTTGGATTGAAGATGCTGATAAAAGAGTACACATGCGTATGTGTAAATATGAATGGTCAGATATCGAAGTACTTAATCGATTATATTGCTACTGATATTCCTCAAGAAGTTTGTTCAGCCAAGGTAATTCACCATGGCATTGCGGACCATTGCGCACAAATTTGCCCCGTCCATAATCAGAAACCTTCCATCTCTACAGTAAGTGACGACATAGAAAAGGAATTCAGAGATTATGCGCCCGCCAACATTGAACAATTTCAGAGGCTGCTCGCGCAAACTAACTGGGATAGCGTCTTCAACGCAGGTGACGTGAATGAAGCGAGTGAGTGTATTCTCAAGAAATTTCAACAATGTTTGCATGTGTCATTTCCAAAAATGTCAGCAAATACAAAAAAACCTAATATGAATGTTATCAAAAAACGGGTAACTCCAAATATTAAAAAACTATAGTTCATTCAAATTCAAGATAGAGCACAATATGCAACCCAAGTTACAAATATCAACAGTCAGTTGATTACTAATTTGATTTTATTAAAATGTAGATCATGGGATGTATATTGTATAGTCCATTTACTTGACATCTGCACTGTCAAACTGACATGTTGGCACCACTGCTATTTTTCACATTTTAACAATTAAATTACTGTACAGTCTAATAAAAAACACATTATTTTTTAGGTATAGTCAAGACATTTTTTTTTAAATTTGACACTGACAGTGCAGATGTCAAGTAAATGGACTACAGAGTACATTTTTTTTCTATAATAATTTTCAAGGTCAACTTTCTAGGGGATAAGTTGCATTCCTGCAGGGTCCCTAGTTTTAATAATGTTGGTACACAGATTTTTAGTTCTTTTCTTCCACTAAAAAAAATATTGTCATTTTGACAGATATGTCATAATTTAATATCGCTTGCTTCAGTTTTGCATTTAAAATATTTCTTGGTTTTCTTTTTTTATTCGATTTTATTGATGATGATGATGATTCCATGTTAAAAAAAGAAATTTGTCAAGAGTTTAAATTAAACTTTCACATTCAAAATTGACACAACCATAATTTTGAAAAAGTTCTACCAACACGAGGTATAAAAATTTCCTAGCGTTTTAATCACATGTCTACCAACATTGTAACACTTTTGACAGTTATTATAGAAAAAAAAACTTACTATACGTAGTATAATATACTTAGAGGTTATAGTTTTTGTCAAATTTGCAAAGCTTGAAATTGGAAAACTGTGCAACGTTTATCTAAATGAAATCTGCTGAATGTGATCTGAGAATATATTTACCCACTAAAAAATGTTGCAAATAGCCTCATTAAGCAAAGATTCATATTAAAAACATGACACATTGATTTTGATATTCATAGACAGCAACAAGGTCATGTCACTCTGTTCTAAATTTAATAAAATCATATTAGTAATCAACTTAGTGCTGATATTTGTAACTTGGGTTGCAGATTTTGCTCTACCTTGAACCTGAATGAACTATAAGTTCTGAATTAAAGGATCTTTTTCAGATAATTAAAAAATTTGATGATAGCAACTTATTAAACTTGTATAACTGCAAAAAGATCCTGCTCTTGCAATAAAATTGAAATGTCAGATAATTGTTCTAAGGCTACCTGGTAGTTAGTTAATTCTAGATTAGGTAGAAACAAAAAATCACAAATAAATACTGTGTTAAGAAGCAGTGACTGATAGCTGATCCTTGCACTGTATCTAATTACATGACAGAATTTTTGTCAAATGTTACACAAAGTAAACTTAAGGAACATTTTGCCGATAATGTGTCTGAACGTTGTACTGTTGGTAACAGTATTAATAAATGGATTTTTGTATATCCTGTGACTTTGCAGAATAAGTATTCTGCCAGTACTGACGGTATCCCGGCTTTGTCAGCAAAATGGGCTATTGAATATATTGTTGAACCGTTATGTTATATTGCTAATCTAAGCATTACAGCAGGTAGCTTCCCTAATTTATTTAAGAACGGATGTGTTGTACCTATCTTTAAAAAAGGTGACCCATTAGACTGTCAGAATTACAGACCTATAGCATTAGTAAGCGTCTTTTCCAAAGTTTTAGTAAAAATTACGCTAAGCAGGCTAATGGGCTATCTTGAAACAAATAATCTACTGATAAATAACCAACATGGTTTCCGAAAAAGCTGTTATGTGGAAACGGCAAATATCAATTTCGTACAATTTGTCTATGATAGGTTAGATGAGGTCTTCATGTAGCAACACTATTTTTTGATCTAACGCGGGCATTCGACACTTTACAGCCCTCATTTATTCACGATAAATGATGTAAATTGGGTATACGTGGTGTTGCTCTAAATTGGATCATGTCTTTTATTATTGATCACAGTTTCGTAGTTAAAGTGAAGAGCATGCCACTTCCCTAGGTGTTCCTCAGGGATCGGTGCTAGGACCAATCATTTTTATTTTATTCGTAAACGATATGTCAATCTTCATGAAAGAAGGTAATCTAATTATGTATGCTGATGATACGTCAGTGACTGTGGCTGCCGAATCTCTCGAGAGACTACAGGGAAGGATTGCTATTGTTTATAATGCATTTACTAGGTGGTGTGAAAGAAACATGCACATAATGAATGCACTGAAAACTGAATATATGTATTTCAGCTTAAGAAAATGTGTACCTGTCCATTTAACACTGGATAGTAGCAATATCGTAATAGTATTCAAAAATAATATAACCTTTTTAGGCACCATAATCGACCACAATTTAAAATGGGACAGTCATATTGACATGTTATGTAAAAAACTATCCAAAGCTTTCTTTGCTCTAATGCAATTGAAACCAGTAATGGACAGAAATACATTAATTAAAGTGTATTATAGATTAGCATATTCTCATGTCATTTAATGTAATGCTTTGTGTTAGAGGATCCGAAGCCAAAAGAGTTTTTCTACATCAAAAAAATCTTATTAGGCTTATTTTTGTTTAGGGCCACAGAACTCGTGTAGACCTATCTTTGTAAAACATAGAATTTTAACGTTTTATGGAATGTATGCGTACAATATCCTAAAATATGTTAGATCCCATACAGCGCTGTGCTGTACTCGAGTACAAGTACTCAGTAACTGTACTCTGAGTACTTTTAGTGTAATCGGTACTCAGTCCACGAGTACATTTTTTAAAATGTACTTGTACTTGTATTTGATGCATTTACTTGTATTCGAGTACATATCCCTGTACTTGAATACATTTTCGGGTATTCGAATACATTTACGTGTACTCGAGTACATATCTGTGTACTCGAATACATTTTCGGGTATTCGAGCACATTGCACTGCGCAATAAGTAGACTTGCATTATTTAGAGAAGAGCATGTCACGTGATCGGAACAGTCTACTAAAACACGTTCGGATAGGTCAAGCATAGGTTTCTTTGGGGTCAAACAACAAATACAGTGCCACGTCTGATGATGAAATAATCATAGAGCGATCCGAGCTCCCCTTAAGTAAGCAAGCTAACCGTTTAAACGCGTTTAGTAGACTATTCCGGTCACGTGACATGTTCTTCTCTAATTAATACAAGTCTACCTACCTTTTTATCCACTTTCAGACATGTGGTTGCCATAAAAATTAATTGCAGTTTTGTAACCCTTGCAGTATTCAGGTTTCTGGTTAGTTTGTTAGTTGATTGTTCAATAAGTGACTGACTACAGTGATTACCGATTAGTGATGGAATGATGCTTTGCCCAATTCAGAGTTTAATCGGAAGGTGTTGATTCCGATTCAGAGTTTAATCGGAAGGTATTGATCCTGATTCAGAGTTTAATTAGAAGGTGTTGATCCCGATTTAGAGTTTAATCAGAAGGTGCTGAGCCCGATTAGGAGTTTAATCAGAAGACTGGTTTGGTGGTTGAGCCCGATTAAGAATATAATCGGAAGACCTGTTTGGTAGTTTCTTGAGCCCGATTAAGGGTGTAATAAGAAAACCTGCTTGGTAGTTAGTCGAGCCCGATTAAGAGTGTAATCAGGAGACCGGTAGTTGATACCGATTAACAGTTTAATCGGAAGGTGCTGAGCCCGATTAGGAGTTTAATCAGAAGACCGGTTTGGTGGTTGAGCCCGATTAAGAGTATAATCGGAAGACCTGTTTGGTAGTTTCTTGAGCCCGATTAAGGGTGTAATAAGAAAACCTGTTTGGTAGTTAATCGAGCCCGATTAAGAGTGTAATCAGAAGACCGGTAGTTGATACCGATTAACAATTTAATCGGAAGACCTGTGTGTAGTAGTTGATCCCAATTAACAGTTTAATATCGGAAGTTGAGCTTGATAGTCACAGTCAAATAGTGTACTTTATTCAAAAGAGCATTTTGGTATGCACTACCTTAAGAGCTTGATTTGTTTTGTTTAAAATTGTGAAAATCGATGATTGATTTGTTGTTTATTTGTTGATCAGAATGAACGAGTAGTTAAGTAACTGATTTATTTTCGTACAGCTGAAGGACTTTAGTGTCCGTGGACGTGCACGTGTCAGAATGGCCGTGTCGGCGCCGAAGATATTTGAACTAATGTATCCGCCTATGAGTTATGTTACGTTTCGTTTGAACTGTTTTGTTTAATGAGTTCGTAGAAGGAATACGATAGGCAATTTCCTATCGAATGAAACGGCGCCTGCAAGACCCCAACAATCTGGGAATAAGTAGCGTTGCCGAGATCAAGGGCTTCTGGTATAGAAAAGCAACGGTGTTGGGTGGATTTGCGGGCGCCGGACTACATTACCTTGAAGATAAACGGACCAATCTGTCAATGCTGGATGATTGCCTGAATATGATAAAACTTTTCTTGAGCTATAATACATGTACAGTAGAACAATTATTTTCATTTGCGACACTGGTAAACAGACCACGTTGCTATGCCCTGACAGATGACAATTTTGAAAAAGTTGTTATTTTGAAAGCGAATAAAGTAGGGCTAAACAATTTCGTGTTTTGTTTTTACCATTGTTTCGCCATTGCATTTCTCTGTACTCGGTACTCGATTACATTTTAAGTAAAGTATTTGTACTCGGTACTCGAGTACTTTTTGTCTGTACTCGGAACAGCTCTGATCCCATATTGACCAGTTTTCAGAGAATAACTATATAAATCCATATCCCACCCGAGATAGGGAAAAATTTACGGTGTATCCAGGGGCGTAGCTACTGCTATATCTGCCGTATCAATGATACAGGGTCTACAAACCAGGGGGGCCCATCAGCTCACAAGCACGAATAGGATGCGCTCGACCCCGGCGCAGCCGCCCAGTCGCAGTCTCCTGAACAGATTCATACAATTAAAGAATTAACAAAATTAATATTAGTAACATTTAATATGTAATAACTACTTGTATGTATGCTGTTTTTGACAATTCCTGTTACGGTAGCAACAGCAGAAAGAAGTTTTTCAAAATTAAAACTTGTCTTATAAACAGTTTCGCCGAGAAAAAAGTTCGGAGAGTAACTCTGTTAGTAATTATTATTTACTTTAACCTTGTTTCTTGTTATTTAACATTTACTTGTTCCTTACTTATGTAGATATGCAGAGTGGAAATAAAGTAACGGATAAATTCATTAACTTTGTTGAATATAATTTTTATGAAAAAATCTAGAAGAGGTGTAGCGATTTTGACTATAGGGAATTTTTTCAGCTGATTTTCAGTTTCTTATGTAATTTGTTTTTCACGTTTTTTTAAATAACAACCTATAGTCCATTTACTTGACATCTGCACTGTCAGTGTCAAATTTAAAAAAAAATGTCTTGTCTATACCTCAAAAATAATGTGTTTTTTGCACTACTAGTCTCAGAACGCACCGTTATTGGCCTATTTTTAGGTCGTGAGGTTGATTTTCTCCACCAAGGGAGAGAAAGTAAAATAAACAATTTTCACCGTGGTAACTAATAAATTATGACTATTTTAATTTTGACGTTTTAAAGAGCTATATTGTCAGGTTGGCAGTTAAAATATTTTCGAAATTTGTTGGGAATTTAGGCATTAAGCCGTTTGGTAGTGCAAAAAATTGTATATACACCACGGTAGCGAATCGTCTTACAACCTTCGCACTTCGCGCTCAATATCTAATACTGCGCTTCGCTACCTTGATATAATATACGATTTTATTAGACTGTACAGTAATTTAATTGTTAAAATGTGAAAAATAGCAGTGGTGCCAACATGATGTCAGTTTGACAGTGCAGATGTCAAGTAAATGGACTATATATTTTTTTATTATTGATTTTGGTAGTACTTTTTATGTTGTTCTCTGAATGTCATTTTTTGGCAGTGGTCTATTATATGTTTTTCGAACTCTTTCCACTGTTGTTTTCAATGATATAAAATTATCAATTTGTTACATCTGAAAAAAATCGAGAAGAATGGTCTAAGCGTCGATTTCATAATCAAATTTAAAGCTTCATTTAACTAAATTGACATTAGATGTGCACAGTGAATGTGCTACATATGGCATCATGCACATTCTAATGTCACTTTAGTTAAATGAAGCTTTAAATTTGATTATGAAATTGGCTCTTAAAGTTTAAATATTAAAAACCAATTAAATGAGCAAAATGAATCTAGTTGCCGGTGGATGAAACAAAAAAAGATTAGTTACTTGTCAGAATTAAACAATTTGTAAATGTCAACAAAATAAGCGTCCTTTGCTTTTTCTATATTAGAATTTACCTTTAGCAAACTATTTTATTAATAAATATGGTACAATTAAGCGAGGCACAGAGAATTGAATTGGTTTATTATTTATTACTAGAACGAGCGTGGCCAGCCTCCGTCTGGCCCTGCCAGCGTAAAGAAACGGTTAACAATAAAAATGCTTGCTTAAGCTGGTAGCCAGCCTACGTCCGGCCCTGCCAGCGTTAACAATACAAATGCTTGCTGTTGACGGTCTCGCCACTTGTGCTTACGGTCGGTCAGCCGCCATCAGCTCTTATAATATAAGATTGTATTTTTCAATGGTTTTTTAAAATATTAATAAAAACAAATGTGTTCCGTCAAAGGTAAGTAAATAGATTTACTTTGCTTATTTCATTGGTTTTTAGTATTTAAGCTTTAAGACCATTTTCTCGATTTTTTTCAGATGTAACATACTGAAAATTTTATATCATTGAAAACAACATAAAAAGTACAACTAAAATCAATAATAAAAAAAACTTAGCCGCGCATGTACGGCTGAAAACCAAACTTACAATAAGCAACGTTAAGTTATATTTAGAAATTAACAAAATAAAGAAAATTCGGATTTTTAAAAAATCAAATATCTCAAAAACTATTCAAGATATCGTGATTCGTGAATGAGTGACATATTTAGAATCAGGAGAGACAACTACATAAAATTGATATTAAAGCCTAAAATGTGAAAATTCGAACATTAAAGTCGAATATTTCGAAAACGGGTTGAGATATCGAAAAGCCAGTGGTGGATTCGGATTCAGGGGACAAAAATACATAGGGATCCACCATCAGTTGTATTCTGCCTTAACGGGAACCGTGCGACAGACACACAGACACAGCGATCATAGTAACCACTTTGTAAGTTTGGTTGAAAAAAATATAGGTTATTAAAAAAAACCAATGACATATCATAAAAGACAAACTATACATAAGAAACTGAAAATCAGCTGAAAATATTCCCTTTGGTTGAAATCGCTACACCCCTTTGAAATGTTTTCATAAAAATGAATATCAACGAAGTTAATGAATTTATTCGTTACTTTATTTCCACACTATATGTAAACTGTAAACTATGATTTACACTTCTTTTTACGTAATATGTCCGTTAGTAAAAATATGTAATTAATTTTTACTTTTTAATTAGTTTTTATAATTATATTTATTTTGTTAAAAAATAAAAATTGAGTTCGTATTTTTATACGTTTATTGGATAATACCCTGATAGGGTGGAGTGGGGGGGCCCACTTGGCAGTTTATGATACAGGGCCCGCTGATATCTAGCTACGCCTCTGGGTGTATGCAGCACAACACTGCACTCTACGAAGTCACCATACTTTGTAGGTGTTAAATTATACAACCTATTACCAAAGTTTATTATATTGAGTACATCATTCATTAGCTTTAAGAGTAAACTAAGAAAACACCTTTGTGCTTTAGTACTGTATTCTTTCAATGATTTGTTACTTAACTAATACTGAAATTTCGCAAATTGCGCAAACCTTGTGTGAGTTTTAATCCATTGTGGTAACTGTATAACGTACCACATCTGTTTCTGGATAACAGCCTTGTGACCAAATACATTATTATTATTAACAATTGCAAACGAAGATGATTAAGTGATTATAACATTAAAAAAAAGAGATAAAAAAACACAAATAGCATTAATAAAAGCAAAACAAAATGTATGGAATACAACATAAAACCCAAGTTTCCTTTAGAAGCTCTAAATATGGGGCCATTAGTCCAAAGACGTGTGTAATCAAATAGCTGGTTGCACAAATTAGTAAATTCAGTAATATAGGAGGTATTAAACAACGTATAAAAAATTGGACACACAATCTTTCACGTTTATAAAAAAAATGGTGAGAAACAAACACTTAAGCAGAAGGACAGCATCAAGACTAATAACAAAACAATTAGCAGTCCAGCGAGTCAAATGTCTCATTTAATAAAACAAAAAAGACCGTTTTGCAAATAGAACGCGTATTCACATGTACGTATATGACGTCATTGTTGGTAGCAAACTACCAGTCGCATACGCCTTGATAAAATTTGCCTAGAATCTAACCTAAAAAGTTCGGATTAGGATATAATTAAGATAATAATTAGTGTTAGAGACTGAAATTCGGTTCCTGACCTGACATGACCATTCCAAACATATAACTTTAATAACTTTTTTCTCTATCTCTTACGGTTTGGCTGCTGAAACAGAGTCCCAGACAAAACAGCGTCCCAGACAGACGGAAATCACGTGATTTCTCGAAAACCGGAAGTGTCACGTGACTGAAATTCGGTTCCTGACCTGACATGACCATTCCAAACATAACTTTAATAACTTTTTTCTCTTACGGTTTGGCTGCTGCAACAGCGTCCCAGACAGACAAAACAGCGTCCCGAACAGACACGTCTACTTATTAGATAAAGGATGATTAGGGCAGTGATTATTAAATTCATCCTTTTAGGCTTTGAGGAATTTTTGGATGTACGTGTCACAGTGCAGTCTGTCCTGCCACACAGCTGAATACGCTTGTTTGTTATCTAACTATGTTTTCATAAGTGTTTTATCCTAGTAACTAAATAAGATGCACCCAAAATGTTCCCGAAACTCTTGTACTTTCATTAAACTGTTTCCAAATCGCAGGTAAGTGTTTTGAATTGAAAGTTTTTTCATTTCATTATTAAGAACCGGGACTATTTGGTTATTATTTGTACAGTCCATAACTGCAACAAATATATCTACATGAAAAAGGGAAAGAACAACTGTTTTACAGCAGTAAAGAATAATTTTTGGTGCAATTATAGTAAGTGATATGCACTCTTAATGAACAAACAAAAATAAAATAATTACTTTGTAATTGTTTAATTCAAACAAACAAAAATTTAAGACGCTTGAACGTGTACAGAGACAGTTTTCAAGGTGCGGCATATTTCCTATCATTTCATTAAATCTCAACTCTAATTGCTTACGAAATTCTCATGCTGGACTGTATAACTGATTCATCGTGGCTGAAGAGAAAGTCATAAGCTATAAAGCAGAAAAAAAATATTCGGGTCAGCAATTATCTGAACAAATATAAAAAAAACGAGAAATTCTTGTTGAAATTTGAATTTATTGTTGCATATCGACAGATAATTGCAAAAAGGTGTTTTTAGATAAAACAAAATCACAAGTACAGAAATTTCAATGACCACCTGTATTGTATTTAGCTAAAGATTAACCGCCAGCTACTTACATACAATATAAAAATCTGGTGTGATACACTCACACAACTTCCTTTTACAGTGATCTTATAATTAGTCAAAAATTTAATTTTTAATTTTTAAGCATTTGTCAAAAATTTTCAAAAATTACGAATTCTACAAAAACGGTACAAAATAGAGCGTTAGTTCAAGAGACAAATTTTCTCTAAAATCTTAAGCAGAATTCAAAAATGTAATAATATACCGGGTGTTCCATTTAAAATAGGAGTTAATAAAAAAAATAGAAAAAAAAATAAAAGAAACCCACTTTAGAAGTTTTCAACTGGAAAATCACCTATCTCACGTCAATGCACATTAAAAATGTAATCAAAATGTAAAGTTTGAAAAAAATCGTTAGAGCCGTTTTTGAAAAAATCGAAAAAAACTGAAAAATCACAAGAGTAAACACCTACTTCCGGTTATGCGATTTTCTTCAAA
The DNA here is from genome assembly GCA_940337035.1 of Agriotes lineatus. Taxonomy (NCBI): domain Eukaryota; kingdom Metazoa; phylum Arthropoda; class Insecta; order Coleoptera; family Elateridae; genus Agriotes; species Agriotes lineatus. The sequence goes on from CALNHX010007654.1 coordinate 32,896, forward strand.
AGCTTGCTGTCTCATCTACATAGTACACAAAACTTATATATGAAGTTTCAACGCCATACCTCTTTTCGTTTTTGAGATATTCTGTTCACAGACAGACAGACAGACACACAGACAGACACACAGACCAATGAAAAAAAATATGTTTTTTGGGATCAGGGGACTCTAAAACGTGAAGATCTGTTGAAAACTCAATTTCGAATTTTTGGGGTCAATCCAATACTTCCTTTATCGTAAAAGGAAGTAAAAAACTAAATAAAATGACCTTCACGATTAATGAACAATTTTCTAGATTACATCGTATTTAATTGTTGATGAAATAAATACAACACAACAATTTTGTATTTACATAATTACGTTTTTATTTAGTTCTTATCCTTTTTTATTACAATTTTTCAAATAATTTGTAGTGAACTGAATAATTCTGTATGTGGAAATTCAAAAGCACATAGTTGTATGTCGAACAGAATTGCCTGGAGGCTGGACAGGATTCTGTTACTTGCGCTGATTCTGTTCCTAGCGTTCTGAGCACACGGTTGAGACTGCAACCGTATTTTAAGACAATGTAGTCAGGCCACTCAGAGAGACGATACTATTTGGTAGCTACCCTGAATCACAGCCTCACGCTTCCAAATTTTAGGCTTGGAGGGGTAGCGCCTCGATGTTAATGAATCAAACAGTAAATGCCGATTGTTTTTATTATAAAAATAAAGCTCTATTTATACAAATATATTCGCTTAAGCAAGTTTATTTCCGCGATATCTGCATTTATGTTACAACTCCAGTTACTAGTCGTTCATTTACGCAAAGTTGCTTAACTTGCAGTTGTGGCATTTAAACTTCCTGCATGTGAAATTAGAATTGCATTTTAAACCTATGAACTGTATTTCGTAAATTTAGAAAAGTTATTTAGGTCTCTTTATTCGAGATTAAACATATGTACCGATGGCATTTTTCCGTTTCCTATACCATGAGCGTTACCTGCATAGGAAACGAACTATCGTGCATCCATTTACTAAACGTTTATCGCTACCTGATGTGCTGCGTCTAGTCCAAGTAGCTGTATTAATCCCATAGAGAACGCTATCGTACATTTAAAACCTTCCTTGCCTATGCGCACATACTAAAAAGCTATTTACAGATATATGTATTTTCAAAACTTAAGTATTGTTTTATTTTTCACTTTCCTCGCCGAGACGAAGGAAGTATTGTAATTGTGAGAAAATCATCTTCCGAGATCTCTTTAAATCGTTACGATTCAAGGTCCCTAGATGACAAAAAAAACCTGTTTTCTCAATTCCGTATGTGTGTCCGTTAGTTCGTCTGTATAGCTCAAAAGCTATTTGTTGGAGGAAGACAATATTTTCAAAATTTTTAGTTTCAATACTTCCACTTGCCAGGGAAGTTCTGAGTAAAGCCCTCTATAAGTTATAATTAATATAACTTAGGGTGTAACAATACATGTAGCAATGTATATTTTAGATAATGAAATAATGTTATGCAAAAATGGTTATTTAACCAACAAGTGTGTTAATAAAGGTGATTAATAATCGAGAGATTTTAACGCGTGAGCGAGTGGAGCGAGCGAACGCGTTAATGAGCGAGATTATTAATCACCGATTAACATAAGAGTTGGTTACAAGACTTTTCCGTCAATCGTACGTTTATTAAAATCCATCAAAAATATTTATTAGTTTTGACATTTCAGATACATTTGACGTTTAGTACGTATGGTTGCCGATGCCGGAGCAATTTTGCGGCAATTAAAATACTTGGCGGTTGGAAATCCACCTCTGTTGCCGAAGGATACCTACATTGAGAACTCGATAGGTATAAAATACAAACTGCCACAAAGATATTGAGCGAAGCGTTTTCTAATGTAAATATTTATATTAATAATTCCACGGAATAATTTAACCTTTAGTTTTGACATTTCAGATACATTTGACGTTTAGTACGTATGGTTGCCTATATAAAATCATTGCGAAAACGGGTCTATTAATGCATGATTTTTTAGACAAAATCATGCATTAATGAGTCGATATATAAACGATTGACGGAAATGTGTATTTTTATAGTACGTATGTTCAACAGCAATATCTCAAGTGTATTAAAATAGTTCACAGTTCAGTTCGACGCGTCAACCTGTAAACAGGTCCCGTCAGCTAGAGTGGAAAATTTGTAGCGGATAAAGGAGTAATAGTGTTTCGTATAAAGCAAAATAAGGTCCTATTGTGAGTGAAAAATCCGGGTAGTGGTTTTAAAGTCAAGTGGCTTAAAAAGTGCGTGAGAAGGCGGTGGCTTTCAGTAATTAAAGCGTGGTCGACGACAACGTACGGGCGTAAATCACAACCAAGTTCAATAACAAAGTGAAGGTCGGGTTAAATACACTGACGCGGCACAGCTGTGAATTGAAAGTATCATTACAACCAGACGGCGCGGCGATAAGAAACGATAGCGCGGCAGTAAATAAACAATAAAAGCAGTGTTTAGACTTTTTAAATGAGTGAAGCGTCCAGTAGAATTACGAGAAGTAGCAACACTCAGGCGCAATTCCCGGAAAAAAGAAAAAGAGTACCGGAATCGCCGGAGCTTTTCGAAAGGTGGGAACTCGAGAAATTAGCCTTTCAAAAGAGTAGAAAAATAGGCTGGTCGCCAGAATCAGAAGAAGAACAGAAAATAAGCGAAGACACGAAGGAAGACGCAGAGATAAAGTCAGAAGAAATGGATGAATTAAAAGCACTGATAAAGGAGCTAAAAGCGGAGATAAAACAAGACATGAAGAAAAATCAAGAAGAATTGAAGATTGAGCTTAAGTCCAGCCTGGAAGAAATCAAAAAAATAAAATTGGAAAATGAGAAGCTAAGAAATGAGAACCAAAAATTAATTCAAGAAAATATAGAAATTAAAAATGAGATAGGTGAGATTAAGAAAAACATAGAATGGCTAGAGAAAGAAAAAAGGAAGAATAACGTGGTGGTAACTGGGATAAACATAAAAGGAAATGAACCAAGTGTACTAAAAGAAGAGATGCAGACCTTTATGAAAAACCACTTAGAGGTGGATATTAAAATTAAGGGAGCTCATAAAATGGGAGAAAAAGTCTGCTTAATTGAGTTAGAAAATGCTGAGGAGAAAACAAGAGTTATGGGTAACAAACAAAAGCTGAGAAAGATCCAAACACAAAGAATCTACATCAATGACGACTTAACTAAGACTGACAGAGAAAAGCAGAAGAAAATACGGGAGCTAGCAGAGCAAGAAAGAAGGAGCGGAAAAAGCGTGAAGATTGGTTACAATAGAGTTGTAATAGAAGGAGAGGAATGGAGGTGGGACCCAAATTTAAAACAACTCCAAAAGCATAAACCACCAAAAAACTAAATAAAACAAAAGCAGACGGATTTTTGAGGACAAACCTGGCAAGACATGGACAAAGAGAAAAGAAACAAGAAAACAAAAAGAGTAAGAGTAGGTGGGAGAAGAAATTAATACAAAAAGAATTAAAGATAGGAACTTGGAATGTACGAGGTACTTTTGAAGAAGGAGCAATTAAAAATTTAGAAAAAATAATGCAAGATTACGACATTGATGTACTAGCCCTGCAAGAAACAAAGCAAACTGGAAGTGAGATAATTGATTTGGGTAAACACATCATGTTTAAGAGTAGTGGGGAAAATCGATATCTTGGGACGGGTTTTCTGATACAAGAAAGGATAAAAAGAAGGGTGGTGGATTTCAAAGCCGTATCAGACAGGTTATGTTACCTAAGACTGCAAGGAAAATATAGAAAGATCAGTATTATAAATGGACATGCCCCAACAGAAGAAAAGGATCTGGAAACAAAGAGTGAATTCTATGAAAAGATGTGTGATATAGTAGGGAATATACCAAGGTATGATATAAAAATGGCAATAGGAGATCTAAACGCGAAAGTAGGGAGAGAGGTGATGTATCAAAAGGTTACGGGAGGGAAAAGTTTGCATGCAGAAAGTAATGAAAATGGGAAAAAGTTAATTGAATTTGCAGCTGAGAATCAAATGAAGATAGTAAGTACAAGCTTGGATCACAAAGACATACACAAAGTTACCTGGATATCGCCGGATGGTCGTGTCAAAAATCAGATAGATCACGTACTAATAGAGGCCAAACACTTTAAAGCGATCAAGGATTGTAGAAGTTACCGAGGAGCAGATGCAGACAGCGATCACATATTAGTTATAGCAAAACTCAGGCAAGAATTGCCAACACTAAGAAAAGAGAAAAAAGATAGACAAAGATACGACATAGAGAAGTTACAAGAAAAGAAAGTGGCAGAAGAGCTCGAAAAAGAAATAGAACAGAGGTTAGCTAGTGTGGAAGAAACAAATCAAACAATAGAAGAAGAATGGGCAGGATTACAAAAAGGTGTAACAGAGGCGGTAAATGTCTGCTTAGGGAAACAAAAAAATATAAGAAAAGAAGAGTGGTTTGATGAAGAATGTAAGAGAGCACTAAATGAAAGAAACAAGGCAAAAATGGAAAGGGACCAAAATGGAACAGATGAAGCAAAAAGAAATTACAAACAAAAAAGAAAGATAGCAAAAGAAATCTGTAGAAGAAAAAAGAGAGAGCAACTAGAAAAACGACTAGAAAAAATGGAAGAACATTTCGTCAATAAAGAAGTAAAAAATTTCTATCAGGAAGTAAAGCTTTCAAGACAAAACACAAATATCCGAGCAATTTTTTGCAGGAATGAAGAGGGTTTGTTAATAGGGGAGACAAAGGAGAAATTGGAGAGATGGGCAAGGTACTTTAATAAACTGTTAAACGAGATAGAAGGAAATGAACTACAAATCACGCAAGCAACTCAAGAGGCAGCAGAAGTTAATGAACAGGAGGTAGAAGAGCCGACAGAAAAGGAAATATATGAAGCTATAAAAGACCAAAAGAATAATAGGAGTGCGGGGGAGAGTAGAATCCCGGCAGAAGTGCTAAAACATGGAGGCGAGAAGTTGCAGAAGAAATTGATCAACTTGATACAAAGAGTGTGGCGTGAAGAAAGAATGCCAGATGATTGGTGTAAGGCACTTATCTGTCCAATTTTTAAGAAAGGGGATAAGACGATGTGTGAAAATTACAGAGGAATCGCGCTGCTTGACGTAGTATACAAGATAATGGCCAAGTTAATAAGAAAAAGATTACAGGTGATAGAGGATCAAGTAGTGGGAGAATACCAAGCAGGGTTTAGACCAGGAAGATCAACAATAGACCAAATTTTCACCATCAAACAGATCCAAAGCAACAGCTATGAGCAAAATTTAGGTCTGCATATGCTCTTCATAGATTTCAAACAGGCATACGACTCAATATGTAGAGAAAAATTATACCAAGCACTTGTAAAGTTGAATATTCCAAGTAAATTAATAAATCTAGTGAGAATGACATTAAAAAATACAAGTAATAAAATTCTAATAGATGGGAGTGTCTCAGAACAATTCAGAGTTGGAAGAGGGTTAAGACAAGGTGACCCGCTGTCAACGAACCTATTTAACATGGTAATGGAAGTTATAGTAAAAGATAGCAAGATCCAAACAACAGGCTCAATTTACCATCATAAAACGCAATGTATCGCTTATGCAGACGATGTAGTCCTGGTAACTAGATCAAAAAAAGAGTTAGAAAAGGTTTTCAAAAAATTTGACGCAGAAGGGAAAAAATTTGGATTACAGATAAATAAAGAAAAAACAAAGTACATGGAGACGAGAGTAGAAGTAACAGAAGAGAATAAATATGTCAAATTTAACACGGAAGAAGGAGAACAAATTTTTGAGAGAGTTAGCCAGTTTGAATATCTGGGGGTGACGATAACAGCCACAAACCAAGAGGAATATGAAATCAATAAAAGAATAATTAAAGGAAATAAAGCAGCAGGAGCACTCTCAAAAGTATTAAGAGAAAAAAAATTATCAAGAGCAGTCAAGATTAGAGCCTATGAAACAATCATAAGACCAGCTGTATTGTATGGATGTGAAACGTGGGTAATGGCAAAAAAAGACGAACAAAAGCTAGAAATCTGGGAGAGAAAAATCTTGAGGAGGATAATGGGAGGCATAAAAACCGATGAAGGAGAGTGGAGAAGGCGTACAAATAAAGAGGTGATGGATTTGTATAAAAAGACAAAAATAACGCAAAGAGTTCGAGCACAGCGAGCAAGATGGTTAGGACACATCTGCCGAATGTCAGAGCAAAGAGTGGTGAAAAAAGTCTTGTATGGAGGAGAAGGGGGGAAAAAGAAGAGAGGAAGACCAAAGAAAAAGTGGCTCCAGGAAGTGAAAAGTGATATAAGTGGGGCAGGCATAATTAACTACGAAGAAATAGCAATGGACCGGAAAAAGTGGAAACAAATAGTGAAAAACATTGAAGTCAAGGGCCTCCAAGGCCTGTAGTACTGTTGTATATATATATATATTAAAATAGTTGATTAAAATTTGACGTTTTCTGTCACAATGTTTTGCTAAGAAATTTGTCAAGTTAATTTGCCGCTTAATAAAATTCCCGAGTGCGAAGCGGACAAAAATCGTCCACATTTATTCAGGCTAGTTTACAAGGGATGTTCCTGACTAAATATATAATATTCACTTGATGAAGCACATTTGATAATGATGTCAATATTATTCAGAAGTGATTAAATTCCGACACATTTTTAACCACGGTTAAATTTTGACATTTGAATTTTCATCAACAGGAATAACCCAAGTGCCTTAAAATAGCTGATTAAATTTTAACTTTTTCTGTCAGAATGTTTTGCTAAGAAATATGTCAAGTAAATTTACCGCTCAACAAGGAAAATTGGGGCGGAAATTTTACGAGATATATTTCTTCAGTGCAAAACAGTTCTTTCAGCTGCACTGCCATTCGCCTTAGGATATATTTCTCTGTAGAACCCCTTAGCTCCTAAGAGATCTTTGAATTTATTAAAAAACAAATTCTAGACTTCTTCAGATTGGTAGCTATTAATAATACACCCAAGTGGTACATCGCCCACTTTGCTCGCCCCTAAGAAAAATGTTACCGAAGATCCGTCTTGACAAACATGAATGGTTTACACAGATTGTAAATCCGTTTGCTTCTAAGCAGTGGCGTAACTTGGTACCCGCAGACCCTGCCGCCGCGGGGGACGTGAGTACAAGGGGGCCCGAAGGGCCCAATAATTTTCTTTTTTTTTTATTCAATAAACGCAAGCAGGAAAAAATCTTCCTATTTTTATTTTTATAATAATGGCATGTCCACCCACGCAGAAGAGAAAAGTAGTTTTGAATTGCCGGCTTTTAACTTCAGGCTGACATAGATTGTTTTGTAATATCGGACATAGGTTAATGAAAGTGGCAAATTTCCTGCATTCATAAGGCTGATTTGAGTTGACTTAATTGTAAGAATTCTATAATTTAACATGATTTCCTATAGAAATTTGCATATGCAAAAAAATCTTATAATATACATAAACTAAGAGTTTAAAAGCGTGAAATAATTTTTAATAGTTGATAATCGGAATTTATCATAAATTTTTCCTGAAATTGCGACCGCACTTCTATGAATTAAAAGTTATGTCGGAGAAACAGCAGGAAAGTTTGGAAAACCTTTCTTTATTGTCCACTGAATCGGAGATAGCTGATAAAATGGAATTGCAAGAGGTTATTACACATTTGCAAACATTAATGCCGGCCAGACGTAAACACATAGCTTGAAATCTTGTTTTTATTTTTTTACCGTGTTAGTTTAAACATTGTTTTGTAATAGCTAATCTTATTATTATAATTTATTAAATGTATTATTATTATTATTATTGATGTTTTTGCCACTTTATTTTATTAAGAACCTATAAGAGGCCCGCAGCAAATTTTCACGGGGGGGCCCAAATCTGAAGTTACGCCACTGCTTTTAAGTATGGAATCTTTTCTTGCAGTTGTTCAACAGAGCTTTTAACTGTGTTGCCGCCATAATTCACACCTATGGAATATTATTGTTATAATATTTAAAGTGATAAGAATAATAATTTGACTTCTATTTCTCACATAGATCTATATATTTCGATCGGTGGGATTCATCTGGGCATTTACAAGAACCTTATATAAGTCTTCTGTTGGTGTAGATGCCAACAGAGAGGTTCTGTAGAAACCCTTAAGCCTCGCTAGGCGACATGCCATCTTCAAAATATTTTATAAATCGTTCTTTACTATCCAAAAATATGCCATCAATGGTTTGACTCAGAGTGCGAACGGGCCGTCAAAGAGAGAGAAAAATCAAGAACAAATATGTTACTGCAAGGAACGGAATCCAGCAAAAGAGAATATGAGGAACAAAGGAAGAGGTGCAAAAGATTATGTAGAGAAAAAAAAAGAAGACACAAAATACAAATTCTAGAAAAAATTGAGGAAAACTATAACAGAGAAATAAGAAATTTTTATCAGGGAATGAAAAAAGTAAAACAAGGATACCAAACAAGAACAGTATTCTGCAAAGATAGGGATGGAAATCTACTAGGCGCACAGGAAGATGTAAAGGAACGATGGGCGGAGTATTTTGAAGATTTGCTGAACAAACAACAAGACAATGATAACCTAGAAGACTCGGAACAGACAAGACAAGACCTAGACAACGGCAGTGAAAACGCCCCAGAATACGAAGAAATAGTAAATATAATAAAAAATCTAAAAAATAACAGAAGTGCAGGCCCTGACGGAATACAAGTAGAAGCAATCAAATATGGAGGAGAAAAATTACATATGGAAATATACAAACTGATACTCGAAATATGGCACAAAGAGGAGATGCCCAAATCATGGAATCTGGCTTTCATATGTCCAGTACATAAAAAAGGCAATAAAGAAACATGCGAAAATTACCGTGGAATAGCGCTGCTAAATGTCATGTACAAGATACTGGCGACACATGTTAAAAATAGATTAGAAAAATATGCCGAGAGGATTATAGGAGAATACCAATGCGGATTTAGAAAAGGCAGATCAGTAGTTGATCAAATATTTACCTTGCGAGAAATACAAGCCACTGGTTATGAATTTAAACTGGACACTCACCTGATATTTTTAGACTTTAAACAGGCTTACGACAGTATTCGAAGGGACAAACTATACTCAGCATTACGTCAATTTGGCATCCCCAGTAAACTAATCAAACTCATAACAATGACACTAGAAAATACAGAAAATAAAGTAAGAATCAACGGAACACTAACACGAGCTTTTAAAGTCAAAAGTGGGTTGAGGCAAGGCGATCCGTTATCGGCTATATTATTCAATTTGGCATTAGAACATACAATACGTAAAGCAAATATAAACAGAGAGGGAACAATTTACCAAAGATTTCACCAGTGCTTAGCGTTTGCCGATGATTTGACAATTCTTACAAGAACAAGAAAAGAAATCCAAGATGTTACAAAAAAACTACTGTTAAGCGCACAGGATATGGGACTGGAGATCAATGAAACCAAAACAAAATATATGACATGGAACAACCAACCGCTGCAGCAGAACATGTTTTTAATGATCAAGCTGGATGAAACTAAGCAGTATAAATTTGAAGAAGTGGAAGTGTTTACGTATCTAGGCACAGTGATTACAAAGAAACCAGACAACAGTGCGGAAATCAATGCGCGAATTACAGCAGGTACTAAAAGTGCAGCCGCGATAAAAAACATTTTTTCTAGTAACATGTTTTCCCGAAACATGAAAATCAGGGTGTATAAAACAATTGTGAGACCAACAGTTACATACGCGTGTGAAGTGTGGTCACTAAGAAAGTACGACCAACAGATGCTGAAAGTGTGGGAACGTAAAATGCTAAGAAAAATTTTTGGTGGTAAGTGCGTGGAAGGTCAATGGGAAAGACGAACAAACCAAGAATTATACGACTTATACGGCGATGAGAACATTATCGGGGTAGTGAAAGCTCAGAGAATGAGATGGTTAGGACACCTAATAAGAATGGATAACCGAAGAACAGCAAGCAAATTATATAATGCAGAAATAGGCGGAAGGAGGCGAAGGGGAAGACCCAGGAGCCAGTGGAGAAACGAACTACAGGACGACCTACGCTACCTGAACATTGCGAGATGGGAAGACAAGGCGAAAAATAGGAAAGAATGGGCAAAATTAACTAAAGAAGCCATGGGCCTACTAGGCCTGCAGAGCTAATATATATATATATTATTATTATTATTATTGATGTTTTTGCCACTTTATTTTATTAAGAACCTATAAGAGGCCCGCAGCAAATTTTCACGGGGGGGCCCAAATCTGAAGTTACGCCACTGCTTTTAAGTATGGAATCTTTTCTTGCAGTTGTTCAACAGAGCTTTTAACTGTGTTGCCGCCATAATTCACACCTATGGAATATTATTGTTATAATATTTAAAGTGATAAGAATAATAATTTGACTTCTATTTCTCACATAGATCTATATATTTCGATCGGTGGGATTCATCTGGGCATTTACAAGAACCTTATATAAGTCTTCTGTTGGTGTAGATGCCAACAGAGAGGTTCTGTAGAAACCCTTAAGCCTCGCTAGGCGACATGCCATCTTCAAAATATTTTATAAATCGTTCTTTACTATCCAAAAATATGCGTAAAAAGCTATAAGCTTCGGCTGTATTTATGTGATGGTTACGTTTCAAGTCAATATGAATAATTAATAGTTATAGTATATGCTTATATACTACCTATACCGGGTGGCCACTTTCAAACTGGAACATAGGGATTTTACATTGTTTTTAACAGTTTCATGGCTTTCTGCTCGCCAATTCAACCTACAGAAAATGTTTTGGTATCAATGGAAAGAGAAAATTATTGTGCATCTAATGGTATCAAAAATTATAGTATTTAACATTACAAGCCAGGTAAAACAGTTTTTACTGGCGAGCCGTTAGGCGAGCCTGTCATATCCTTGAGCCAGTAAAAATGGTTATAGTACGTTTTTTTCCCATAAAAATTTTCAAGGTCAAGATAAAATTGGCAAAACTGCTTTTTTTAAATTATTAGAAAATTTATTTTCGTCAGGTTTTTCTGTAAACGACTTTTGTCACTTTGACATTTAAAATTAAATTGTCAGTTTTTCTTTTTTGAAACTGAATACGCGTAAAAACGGAATCTTTTAAAATTAAATGTAGTGAAGTGTGCAGAGGAACTGTTGGATCTGCATCTTAACATACAAGAAGAAGACGTTTACGAAAGATTAGCAAGAGCTTTTGATGTACATAGAACTTTAATGCCAGATTTTAAATTTCCCACCAATTTTTAGTTCTATAAAGTTACTAAAACAAATTTTGCCAACATATATTTTTTAAAGGAATCCAAGTTATGCCAACATAAACCCTAAATTCTTTGACCTTGAAAATTTTTATAGGAAAAAAACGTACTTTACCTGGTGTGTTTTGTTGAATATTTTATTTGTTTCTCACTTGTAAATAACTAGAAATTTACCATTTATTCAAAATGTCAAACTGACAAGCAACTAAATTCATCAATACGACACAAACTAAGGAAGACAACTCTGGCTTTGCACGCTATCATTTATCTATGAGCACGCTTGTAAAATATAACTGGCTAGCCAGTAAATTTTTTACTGGCTAGCCAGTTAAGAAACATTTTCAAGGTGAATACAGTGACTTGATAAATTGATGTTTACAAGTGAGGAACAAATAAAATTATTTTTGTCAATTTTCATTGAATAATATGAATTAAAAGTTTTCATGTTTTTTAAATGTGAGTTGCCTCGACTTGAAAACAGTTGACAGCTATACTCAAATTAATTTGTTATTTGATGACATTCAGAGTTAGTTTAATAGTTTTTATTTGTTCCTCACTTGTAAACATCAATTTATCAAGTCACTGTATTCACCTTGAAAATGTTTCTTAACTGGCTAGCCAGTAAATTTTTTACTGGCTAGCCAGTTATATTTTACAAGCGTGCTCATAGATAAATGATAGCGTGCAAAGCCAGAGTTGTCTTCCTTAGTATGTGTCATATTGATTAATTTAGTTGCTTGTCAGTTTGACATTTTGAATAAATGGTGAATTTCTAGTTATTTACAAGTGAGGAACAAATAAAACATTCAACAAAACACACCAGGTAACCATTTTTACTGGCTCAAGGATATGACAGGCTCGCCAGTCATCACAATCCTATCGCCAGTAAAACCTGTTTTACCTGGCTTGTAATGTTAAATACTATTATTTGTTCCTCACTTGTAAACATCAATTTATCAAGTCACTGTATTCACCTTGAAAATGTTTCTTAACTGGCTAGCCAGTAAAAAATTTACTGGCTAGCCAGTTATATTTTACAAGCGTGCTCATAGATAAATGATAGCATGCAAAGCCAGAGTTGTCTTCCTTAGTATGTGTCATATTGATGAATTTAGTTGCTTGTCAGTTTGACATTTTGAGTAAATGGTACATTTCTAGTTATTTACAAGTGAGAAACAAATAAAATATTCAACAAAACACACCAGGTAACCATTTTTACTGGCTCAAGGGTATGACAGGCTCGCCTAACGGCTCGCCAGTCATCCCAATCCTATCGCCAGTAAAAACTGTTTTACCTGGCTTGTAATGTTAAATACTATTACTTTATAAAAAAACGATTACTCGAACGAAAAGAGAGTTTTTATCGTAAAAACATATTACAGTGGAGTTAGTTTGCGTAGAGTGAGAGATTTGTTTTCCGTAAAATTTGATAACAGTCCAATACCGTCTGAATCTACAATACACAGATATGTCCGGAAATTTGAAGAAACTGCTAATATTTTAGTAGAATCAGAAGCAAGAGGTGGTTAGTGTTTATTATTTAATTTTGACTTTCATAAAAAATTCATTAATGAAATTTTAATAAAGGTAATCGCAGGAATATTGGTGCAGATGGCAGGGATTTAGAAGGTGTTTTGGGATTGATCAATATTGACCCAACATACAGCACAAGGCAAATTGGTCGTGAATTAAATGTGTCAAAGTCGGCGGTATCTAAGATATTAAAGAAGCACAGATATCATCCATACAAACCGCAATGTCATCAGAAAATATTTGAACCAGACGAAGAAAGTAGAAATTTATTTTGTGATGAAATGCAAGAACGCACCAATCAAGATCGTCGTTTTTTGTCATCAATATGTTTCACGGATGAATGTACTTTTACTTTGAACAACGAACCCAATGTGCAAAATACTAGATATTGAGCTCAAGAAAACCCAAGAATTAATCTGCGTACCAGAACTCAATACCCTCAAAAAATTAATATTTGGGCTGGGATTTCTAATAACAAAATTATCGGACCATTTGAAATTGTTGGAAATTTAAATTCGAACACCTATTTAGAGCTTTTGATTAATGAGGTAGGTCCTGCATTGGAGGAAGTTGCAAGAGATACTGAGATCTGGTTTCAACAAGACGGCTGCCCCGAGCATTTCGGTTTTGCCGTCAGAAATTATTTAAATAATACATTTCCAAATCATTGGATTGGCAGAGGGGGTACCATAAAGTGGCCAGCTAGATCTCCGGATTTAGCACCTTGCGACTTCTTCCTGTGGGGCCACCTTAAATCTAAAATTTATAAAATGCGCCACCCAAATATTAATTCTTTGAGGGCAGCAATCGTTGCAGAGTGTGGGCTAATAAACGAAAGGCAGTTAGCCAATGTTAGGAATTCCTTTTATAACAGACTCGGATATTGTTTACATCAAAATGGGGGGCTAATTGAATACTTGTTATAATTGTTATAGATTCTAGCCCATCTTTGTTGAAATATTAGTAATTTCTTCATGGCGTAATTAATAAAAATTATTATTGCTATTAATTCATGTTTAAATAAAATAAATATGAAATTTTTATGTGCCCGTTTGAAAAGGAACACCCGGAATACTAACCTCACTATAATAGGTATCTTTTAACCATAAGAATTATTGTTTATTAATTTTGAAATTGTTTATGTATAGCAATAATGCTAATAAAGCTATTTTCATGAAAACTTCCTGTTCGTTCGAGTAATCGTTGATTTTATAAAGTAAAAACTACTGAACTAACTCTGAATGTCATCAAATAACAAATTAATTTGAGTATAGCTGTCAACTGTTTTCAAGTCAAGGCAACTCACATTTAAAAAACATGAAAACTTTTAAGGAGGTTGGGGCAATCCTGTGCGGGACGCGACGTAAGGGGGTTGGCCTGTGGTAAATGCATATACTACGGCAGGCATTGCCAACTTCAGAAAGACAAATAAAGTATAATGTTTTTCTCATTTTTGAGTACATAGTAAAGATGAATGTATGGTTTTTAAATATTTTTTACGATTTTGTACCTGTAATAGCAATGAGAAACTATTTTTTACAGACAAAATGTAGTTTCGAATTGAATAAATTAAACGCTGAAGTTTGTCAACGTTGCCAGTCGTTTGAATGACACTTTTGCTTGGCACTACTGCTCTTATGGCACTCTAACCTATAATCATGAAGGTAAATGCCTATAATACGCTGTCAACAATGAGTTGTTGCATCGGAACATACTATGTATGTGTCAAAATGTTCAACAAGTTGCCTCAACATGTAAAAGACCTTCAAGCGAACAAATTCAAAATAGTGCTGAGAAACTACCTTGTGGAAAAATGTTTCTACAACTTTACAGACTTTTTAAATTCACCTCTGCATGATCTCTAAAATAACCTTTATTTATAATAATTATGTGTACTTAATATTTATTCTTTTAATTGTAAAATGTTATATTAGTTTCATGTTTTATTACACATTGCTAGATGTATTTGTTTGACTTGTCATGTGATATGTTGATGATAAATAAAATGAATTGAATTGAAAAAAAGAAGCTGCGTCAATCGTGCATGCTTCTAAACGCGCATAAAGCCGCGACGAAATTGTGCAAGATAGCGTGTCGCACGGAGTAGAAGGCCGGAGAATCGTTGACATTCCGGTGTTAGCCAAAAACTTGAAATGCCTTGTCTGCGACCAAATTTTGTCGTTATCGTGCATAGAAAATGAAAGTCGCCGTGGTCTGGCAAGTGTCTTCAAAATTCGATGCCATGTCTGTTTGACAGTTCGTACTGTGCCAACGATTGGTTACTCTTATTCTGACGGCTATGTTCAACGTAAAATATACCACGTTAATTCTAAAGCTGTTCTTGGGGAGTAGCAAGTATTCAATTAATCCGACATACGTATTTCGCTTGCGCATGAAGCGCTGAGAAAGCTGACACCCGTATTCATAGTCGTTCGCCAGCGGATCGCCGGCGACTCGCCGGAGTTTCGTTATGAATAGTATGTTGGCGGCACTGTACGTCTATGTCAAATTCGAGGTGATCAGGTTAGGTTTTCAGTCAGTTTTGACAGAAACTGACACAAAATCTAACCTGCTAACCTCGAATTTGACAAAGACGTACAGTGCCGCCAACATACTATTCATAACGAAACTCTGGCGAGTTGCCGGCGATCCGCTGGCGAACGACTATGAATACGGGCGGACTTCGCAGCGTTGCCGCATAAAAGTGACAGGCAGGCCGACCGGAGCCATTTTTAGTGCACAACGGTATATTTTTCACTAATGCAACAAATTCAGCGAGTGAATCGAGTTAAAATTTTACCAGTGTCTTCGGAGAATATTGCATTTGGTTGTGCAAAGTGTTTCATCAACATTTCTTCGTTTACTTTTTTTTTTAACCGTCTTGAAAGTTTCCGCCCATAAGAGTCCATGTATTTTTACACAATTTTACGATTTATTTTCTCCTATTCTGACGAGACAATTTTCTTCAAATTTATAGGGGAGTTTTTAAATGCACTTTTCTACAGTATATATTTTTTTTACGATTTTCTATTCGTCAAGTACGTAACGCCCCAACCTCCTTAATTAATATTATTCAATGAAAATTATTACATTTTTGATACCATTAGATGCGCAATAATTTTCTCTTTCTATTGATACCAAAACATTTTCTGTAGGTCGAATTGGCGAGCAGGAATTCATGAAACTGTCAAATACAATGCTAAATCCCTATGTTCCAGTTTGAAAGTGGCCACCCGGTATATCGTTTCATACTTAAAATTCAGTACATAGTCCTATACAGAATGACGTTGTCACATTTATTTCAGCACAAATCCCGTTGAAAATAAATTCGCACCTGTCAATCAGAAGTAAATCCCGTTTTTATATTTCGGGGCACTTAACAACTACTAATAGCATGTTTCATTCTATTCTGCATCCTTTTGTCAGCAAGTAAACTTAGAACGCCGATCGCTGCAGGGAAGTGGCAATGTCACACAGAAAACTCTCATAATAGTCCAGGGAAATTAGACAAAATAAAAGCAAAATTTCGGAAAAATACCCGGAAAGCTGCATTTTGGTATGAGCCTTGATATTGTGGTTCTAAACAAAATGTCAAAAGTCCTCATCGATCCGAGTGGCGCTAAAAAATTTACGCGGGGCCAAAGGTCACCAAAAACGGTGTTTCGTGAATATCTCGTTAACGGTCAGTTTTACAGAAAAAATATTAAGTATCAAATTTGTAGCTTATAAAATTTCTTATAAAAAAGGTATAATAACTTTTATTCGTAAAGTAATCGTTTTGGAGATAATTCGATTCACAGAGTTGAAACGTTTATGTTTCTCATGAAACGTGCACTCTTTTCCACACCACCTTCGAGGTAGAGTAGAAGGTGCGTCTTTTTTCCTGTGGGGTTCCCAGTAGACCTAATCCACGTTTATTTTTGTTTGAAAAATGTTTATTTTAAAAAAAATATTCTGAACTTTTTCATTAATCAATTTTGGATTCAAAACAGGAGTTACTAATCTCAATAATTAATATTCATCTTCAGGCTCTATTTCAATCTGTATGCTTTCTTCTTCATTATCTTCTTGTTCTTCTTCGGCTTTGTTCTGTATTTCCAGTGATTTAGTCAGGAAGCGCGATGGATCTATATCTTCAGTGGAGTCGCAATTATCGCCGTCATTTATATCGGGTCTTACATTTAAGCAAGACTGACCTTGGCACCTACCACAAACTGGTGAACAATATAAACCAACTTTTCTGCAGCCGCAGTTTAATCTACAGCCCTTGATGCAATTCCAAAAAATAGTATTCAGCAGAATATGTGGAGCAGGTGGAAGCAGAGTTTGAATTGACTCCAAAATGTTATCCCTTAACGTCCATCCACAGTCTTCAGGGGTAAGCTCGTTACGTAGCCATATTTGAACCTGTAATAGACCCAATATAACTGTTGCCGAGCAGCACTAGATGTTGGCAGAAGAATAGATAATTGAACAGGATTTTTGAGCTGTGTAGATTTTACAAAAGTTGAATATCGGTGAGGAGCAATAGATACTTCTTTTACTGGGGTCTTACACATAGCCAGGAAAAAACGAATTCCATTGTTGAAAATCACGTCTGGAGAACATTCTGTCTTGGTAAACAGGGTTCTTAAAGGAAAGCGTCGAAACTTGATAAATTTTTCGGCGAATATTTTCTTTTTTCTTTTCTCCTTCCTCACTCGCTTCATCACTGCAAAAAATACAAAAACTCGTAGATGTACTGGCTTCTTCTCTCTGTCTTTTTGATGCTTCTCCATCTAGACTACAGTGTACTATATATGTGTTTGTTTCTATTGTGTATCAACTCCAATGAGATATACATGCCGTTGAGGAGTGCATCTATTCGTTACAACTCTGCAAATCGAATTATCTCCAAAACAGTTACTCTTACAAATAAAAATCATTATATCTTTTTTGTAAGAAATTTCGTAAGCTACAAATTTGATAATTAATATTTTTTCTGTAAAAGCGACCGTTAACGAGATATTCACGAAAAACCGTTTTCAGTGACCTTTGACCCCGCGTAAAATTTTTAGCGGCACTCGGATCGATGAGGACTTTTGACATTTTGTTTAGAACCACAATATCAAGGCTCATACCAAAATCCAGCTTTCCGGGAATTTTTCCGAAGTGCAATGTCTAATTTCCCTGGACTATAAGTAACATAAAGAAAGTAACTGCGACGCATGTAGGCGCTATATGATTAAAGCTATATGGCTTTTATAGAACAAATCAGGTAGCGATAAACGTCTATGCATGAATCCATATTTCATTTCCTATACAGGTAGCGCAATCAGTAGCACCCAAGGTATAGGAAATGGAAAATGCATACCGATGAGGCTAAAATTATACAGATTGTGGTGGATAATATGAACATAGGCAGTAAAATGAGCTCGAATACAGTTTATGCGTTAGACAGAAATAAACTTATATGAGGCTAGTACCCTAGAATTACCTCTTTTTTTAAAACAAAACACCTCGACTATGCTCTAATGCTAGTATAGTACGTATTTTTCTCATATAGGTCTACCTTTGTCTAATGCATACAAAGCTAATAAACAACTGTATTCTAGCTCATTTTATTGCCTATGTTCACATTATCCACCACCAACCTGTTTATAACAGCGATGAGATAACATGAACAAGAAAATAGAATGAATTGCTTGAGTAAAGAAGAGAAGAACATAGAAGCAAATATTTGAGTAGTCTTAACGTTTATTTTGATTATGACATGTCAACTAAATCTGCCTATTGCAATAATTTTTTTGTATGGTCATCTCTTTCTTACTCAAACCCTCTATTTTGTTGTTCATGTTATCTTATTGCTGTTATACAGTAAATTTATTTTAATGTGCAATACAGAGCGGCTAGGAAAACCCCGACCACTTTTCTTGCGGCGGTCAAGAGATGGCGCTTTAGCAAAGAAAATTAAATTATAATACTGACAGCAACGCAAAATCCAAATGGACTACTGAAATTAATTCATGTGTAGCAACAATTGTGATTCTGCTACTACGAGATGGTGGTGGTCGATTCGCATAAGTTTGATGCCAACAATGTTGCACTATTTGTACCGCCATTCTGGTAGAATGACCCATTTGCGCTTGATAAAGCGATTTCACAATACGTGGTTGGAGATTTGTATTCATATCTGCTTCGGTGTCAGTTTGACAGCAGAATTTAATTTTGAAATTGACAGTGGAAAGCAGCACAGCTAATTTTAATTTAAATACCTAAACATCATAAAAAACAGCGACAGCTGGTGTTAATAGTTAGAAAAGTGGCCGGGGTTTTCCTAGCCACTTTGTATATGATCTTGTAGTTTCCATAAGGACATGAGAGTTTGCCTATTAGTTTCTAAGGATATGCCAAGCCCGCGCCCCCACAATGTGTAAATGCATTTATTTTAAAATGCAACATATGAACCGTAATTTTATTGAAAAATAAGCATTACAAATAACAACAGGGAATGTAACATTTAGTAACTCACATACTTGCTGTAAACTGAAGTCTTGACACCATTTGATCAAATGAATTTCTTCCTTCGTAGAATACATAATTTTTGTACATACTCAGGTAACGTTCCTATATTGCATTTTAAAATAAATGCATTTACACAGGTATGGGCATGGCGTATCCAAAGGAACAAAATTGAGCCTTATAATAAATTCACTGTATATAATTTTTTCCCCCATCAGTATATGTACAGTCGCGGCAAAAAAAACCGGGACACTTATTAATTAGAATTGTCACTGTCAGCAACTATTTTCGCATTTTCAGAATTAGGACAAAAAAGTGTCAGATTTTTTCTGACCGCGACTGTATATGTTACAGTAAAAGACATTATAGTTCAGTCGGTATGTCTGAAATGTCCGACAGTCATCCGCCGTCGATGACCTTTTGCGGTTTGTTAGAGGGGCCATCTGCGAGTGTAGTGGTGAGTTATCGGGAGGTTACAAAAATAGGGATCGCCGCCATCTTAAAAGAAAATTTTAACGCCTTTTTATTCGAATATCTCGCTTCCCAATGAGGCTACATTAAACACTGATACGGCTTTGAAAGGGCATAACATTTCCTACAAATTATATTCTATTAACTTTTATGGTCAAGAATGTTCGAATCAGTTCGAGCACAAAATGGAAGAAAAAAGTAGAGACAACCAGAAACTAACCAAAGTACTTAAAGGACAAGGGGAAAACAAACCACAAGTTTTAAGACAAATACTGAAGAGTAACAAGGAGGTAGCGACTACACAGGCTGAAATTACAGAACGCTGGAAGGAGTACTTTGAAGACCTTATGGCAGGGGATGGGATGGAAGAAGAAGAAAATGATCAAACAGCAGAGAGGCATGTTGAAGCCAACCAAATTAGCTACGAAGAATTAAACGGTGCCATAAGAAAATTGAAGCTAAATAAGGCAGCCGGCTGTGATGGTGTAACCCCCGAAATGTTAATGTACTTAGGAAAGGAAGGTATTTTTAATTCCCAAGGGCTAGGAAGTAGCTGCCATAGTCCCAATTCATAAAAAGGCGACAGAAGAAAGTGCAGCAACTACCGAGGGATCTCACTGCTCAATATACCCAGTAAATTATACGAAAGTACTACTACATATAAAGCAAGAGGAAATTAGAAATATAAGACAGCAGATGCAAGTGGTAAAAGAAGAACTGCAAGTAGAAGTAATGAAAATGGAGTTGTATCTGTTAGAACTCAGAGCAGAAATGAGAAGAAGAGAAGACGAAATAAACATGAAAAGAAAAGAAATATATCAAGAGATAAAAGATATTACAAATAAGTTAACAGCAGATAACAATAAAAGTACAGAAAAAACCTGTTTATAAGGAAAAAAAGAAGAACTTATACGGTTGTCAGAAACGAGAATTCAAGAGGAAGTTATGGTAAGATATAATCAATAGACTAAATATTAGAACAAAAAAAGAAGTAAGAAGACAGCCTAAGAACAAGAAAAAATAAAAATACAACAATGAGAATAAAAACGTGCACGGAATTTACGAGAAAGGGGCGGTTAAAGATATAGAAATGGAAGCAAAGAAGTACAAAATTGAAATACTTGCATTACAAGAAACACAAATAGATGAAACTAGTGTAAAAAACTAGAGGACTATACATTCTTCACAAGCGGTGGAGAAACGAGGAGAGGAGTTGGCTTCCTAGTAAGCAACAAAGTAGCAGAAAAAGCGGAAGATTTTGGACCTATGTCAGACAGAATGTGCTACTTAGAAATAGGTGGGGACTATAACATATCCAAACTGAACATACATGCACCAATGGAAGTCCAAATAGAAGAAACCAAAGACGAGTTCTATGAGATCTTAGAAGAAACATATTGTTACGATTTATCTTCTGGGCGATTAAAACTTATACGCTGCTTCTTGTTTTAAGCATTTATTTACAGCAATTTAATTTGCCGATTTACAAAAACACAAGAACTATTTCTAACAACAAATACACTTTATTTATTTACATACGACTTCAACATGAATGATTTATATCGCAAGCTTCGCACACTGCAAGCTAGATTTGGAGTGTCTGCTATTTCCGCTTGCACTTATTTATATCTCACCGAATGATTCATTCTGGAAACTTCGCGGTCTCACTCGATTATTCCAGCAACGCTGATGTGTAGCGAGTACAAGAAGTACAAGATGAGAATCAGGTAAACAATCCTACAAAGGTGGAAATAGACGAAATTATTAAGAGTCTCAAGAATAATAGAAGTCCAGGAATCAATGGAATAACAGCCGAAAATATCAAATCCGAAGAGAAATTAAAGAAACAAATATACTTACTAGTAAAGAAAATATGGCAAGAACAGATGCCAAAAAACTGGAAAAAGACTACAATTATACCGATACTAAAAAAATTGAGATCCAACCGAATGTAACAACTATAGAGGCATATCACTATTAGATGTAATGTACAATGTAATGGCCACCATAATAAAGAGAAGAGTAGACGCGATAGTGGGGCCGCAATTAGAGTGTTAACAACTTGCTATGAATACAAAATCCCTGCATTAGTATTATTAGACTTTAAAAAAGCATGTGACTCCGTGAAAAAACAAAACTGATTAGAAGCATCCACGAGTTTAAAATACCACCGAAACTAGAGAGACTAGTACACATGACGATAAAGAAAACATCAAACGATGTACGAGTAAAGAATCAAGTATCTGAAGACTTCGAGGTCAAAACAGGATTGAGGCAAGGAGACCTCCTGTCAACTTTGCTTTTCAATATAGCACTTGAGAAAGTAATGAGAGATGGCAACCTAAACAGAACAGGAGACATATGGAAAAACAGTTATGCTGATGACCTGGTCATCATAGCGAGAAACAAAAAAGAATTAAAAGAAACAACTAGCAGACTGGTAGAAGAGGCATTTAAAATGGGACTACAACTAAACCAAAACAAATGTAAAGTGATGAGAATTGGAGAACCTCGACAAAGCAAAATGTTGAAGAGTTGGAAGAATTCACTTACTTGAGGGCCAAAATAACAAATGCGAAGAAGAAAAATAAATTGTCTATAGAATAATAAAAGCCAACAAATGTGCCGGAGCCCGGAATAATATGCTGAGGGCAAAAACCCTATCTAGAAAGGCAAAATTCTGAATCTATAAAAGTTCTGAGACCGATCGCTTTATATGGCTGCGAAACTTGGACCCTAAACAAAAAAACCAAGAAAGGCTACTAAGATGGGAAAGAAGAATAATAAGAAAAATAGTGGGAGGCAAAAGAATTTGGGATTATGGACAATGCAATAAATACTTTGGTAGCTAGGCAACAAGTAGCTATTATACCTACTTGTTGCCTAGCTACCAAAGTAATTATTGCATTTTTTATTTCGGTTACTCTTATGGCCCTATGAACCTTTCCCAACTCATGGAAGTGCCATGTTCTGTACAATTTTAGGCAACCTGTATACAACAGCAATGAGATAGCATGAAGAAGAAACAGAATTCAATGATTGAATAAGAAAGAGATGAACATACAAACAAATATTTGAGTAAACTTGATGTTCATTTTAATTATGGCATATGTCAACAAAATATGCCTACTAAAATAACTTTTTTACAGTTATCTCTTATTCAAGTATTATGTGTTTTTGTTCTTGCTTATCTTATTGCTGTTGCATACTTATGGTCCCATCGGTATACAGCATTGTTTATATTATTTTGTGATATTCTTTGCCTTATTAAGATTGTTTCGTAATATGTCTATCAGTATATATTAATGTTAATAATTATAAGGATTATTTCTTCAAATTAATGTTATGTTCATTTTTAAAATAGAGTCAGAGCCGTCACAATGTTTTTTGTAATCTCTAACAATTTATTGCGTCTAACATGTTTATTTCCATAAACTTCGGCAGCCAATGTTCTTTCCTGATAAACAAGTAATTTACCTGGGTGAATGCTTATTCAATGTTACATTTAAATTGTTATTTTACATAAAATATTCCAGTGCATTTATATGTAGTTTATTTATTAAGATAAGATTATGATGTCAGTAAAAGTTTAGCTTAGCTTTCTAAATATTATAAATTTGGTAAATACCCAGTTTTTAGGTATTTACCCGAGGCAGGGGTAAATACCCATTCATAAATACCCTACCCACTGGGTATTTACCCGACCCACATCACTAGGAGAAACACATCCAAATTTTCCAAAATTTGAGGTAACTCTGTACAACATTAATAACGATGGAGAATGTCTATTTTCAAATGTTGTTGTGAAAGAATTTTGAATTTCCCGAAACGTTTGAACCTGATAATAGCATTTTACAATTTGCACTTTTCCGTTGCCTCCTAGTTATCCATTTTAAGATATAAATAATGACAGATATTATCTATTGACAAAATTCGCGAACTGTCAAAGTCAAAGTTCGACATTTGTCAATTCGTCATATCGTCTGCCGTGTTCGTAGCAAAGAAAATCTCTCTGTATATAGTTTTTAATTTTCCGTTTATATTAAAGATGGGTAGTGTAATGTAGCATGCTGCGTGGATGCTTAATTCAATATTAATATCCAGCTTTCTAAAAGGTATCATGTGATAACAGTTGGTGAGAGATTACTGGTGGTAGTAGCAATAGGCAACCAAGGGGTTGTTTACTACAAGTGAAAAAACTTCTTTAATTTTGAATAATCTACGTTTAATAAGTCACGTTAAAGGGCTAACTTTCCTTTAATTGTGAGAGTAATATTGTATATTTGGTAGGTGATAGCAAAATAGCCTTCTTCACAATCAAATTTGACCAAAGGTCACAATTATTATTCATATTATAATTTCAAGATTGTTTGAAATCATTTGAAGTGGTAATTGGTACTTAAACCATCAGTAAGTGAAAGTGAGAGTGATTGTCGCATGCTGTACTACCGTTTATCAAGGTATTAAGAGGTACGAGAGCTACAACGAGCTATTTTGGGTCTTCAACAACTCAAAGGAGGTGTTTGACGACTGCCAATCAGTTAGGAGCTGACAGAAAATACACTCAAGGTACAAGTGAGTCTTCGTGAAGGTTAGTGTATTTTTATTAACAAGTTTGGTACTACAAAATTAGTGGAAAGCATTGTAATTTAGGTTTATTTTTCTAAATTTGCTTTGATTCGAGTACTCGACGTTTTCGGCCATTAAAAGTAGAAAATATATCATTTTGGTCTAGGTATCTGTAAGTAATTTTAACCTCAATTTGGAAAAAGTAATTTGATTAAATAATTTGACTACATTTAGTTTTGATTGATTGTAATGTCAAACTAAGCATAATAATACAATCTAACTTAAAAGAAGGTTCTATTAAATACTAAGGAGTGTGATTGACAAAGAAGTCAATACAATAATAATTTTGTAATTCAGTATTCAATTATAAAGAAATTCATTATTATAACCTTTACTCATTCAGCTGAAGAAGATAGATTCTCATTTGCTCAATAAACTGACTAGCCGAGGTAATTTTCACTGTAATAATAGTCAAGTGACATAATTTCAATCATATATTTTCATAAGTGAGATATGTCAATTTTGAAAATAATTCAAAAGCAACAGTGTTTAATACATTATTCTCGATACTACTTCTGTTAACTAAGCAATAGGGTAGATATCCAATTTACTAATTGTAATAACCGTTTGAAAAAGGGTTATATAACAGTAGTTAGCAAACGCTTACTGTCATTTTCATTTGTACTTAGTATCTTCGCCTTTATATTTCTCCTTTCGTCGATGTTTCTGTTTGTGTCTATTGACAGCCACGCTTTATCATTTCTTCTCTTTTTGCCTAGAGTATCTGTTGCTGTTTTAATTACTGCTTGTTTATAAGTGTGCCATATTTGTTCTATGTCCTTTCTTTCTAGTTCTTCTGTCGTTCCTATTTCGGCTCTTAATTTCCTCTGGTATCTTTCAATTTCCTTCGGATTTTCTTGTAATTTTTGCGTGCAGAATTTCTCTCTTCTCTCCTTGGGTTTTATGTCTGCTTTTAGGCTAACTTTGAGTTTTGCTCTGACTAGTTCGTGGTCCGAGCCAATGTCGGCGCCCCTCATAGATCTAACGTCTTGAAGTGAGTTTCTCCATTTTCTTTCTATCATGATATGATCTATTTGATTTTTCGTGCGTCTATCTGGAGCTGTCCACGTTTCCTTGTGAATGGTTTTGTGTTTAAATAGTGTTCCACCAATCATGAGATTATTTAGTGAACAGAATTCTGTTAACCTCTCACCATTGTTGTTCATATTGCCTATTCCATATTTTCCCATTATTGTTTCTCTTCCGTCGTTGTTAAAATACACACAGAAAAATAAAGAAGTGAAAAAGGGTGCTAGGAAAGATAAACAATTATATATAAAAAAACTAGCACAAACAGCAGAAGAAGCAGCTAGCAAACACGATATAAAAACACTATATGACATAACACGGAAACTAACTGGAACGAAGCCAAAGAAAGTGAGAATGTTAAAAGGAATACACGATGAGACATATAAAACAAAGGAAGAGATGGAAAAAAGATGGATGGAATACTTTAAAGAGGTATATAAAGAAAAAACACCAGATACTAACAACATAAACTTCGAAGTAAGGAAAGAGACGCTAAACATCAATGAAGAGGAATTCAGTAAAGAGGAAATAAAGGAAACAATAAAACAACTGAAAACTGGTAAAGCAGCGGGAATAGATAATATCACAGCAGAACTTATTAAGCTATATAGAAGCCGCAGCGGAAACTCTATATGTGCTGCTAAAGAAGATTTGGATAGAAGAGCGAATACCAAAGGACTGGACACAAGGAATAAGTAAAGCTGCCCAAGAAAGGTGATTTATCCAGATGCGAAAATTGGAGGCCGATCACATTATTATGCACGGCCAGCAAAATAATGACGAGGATCATGCTACAAAGAATGAGAGACGCCATAGACAAGATACTGAGAGAAAATCAAGCCGGCTTTCGACCACAGAGATCTTGCATCGATCAGATATCTACCCTAAGAATTATTTTAGAACAAACGGCAGAAATGGAAAGAGACATATACGTCAACTTCATAGATTTTAAGCAGGCCTTTGACTCAGTAAACCGAGAAAAGATGTGGGAAATACTTGCACAGTATGGGATACCCAACAAATACATTAGAATAATGAAAATACTCTACGAAAACTACTCCGCTCGAATTGAACACGAGGGCACTCTCACCGATAACATAAATATCCGTAGCGGGGTAAAACAAGGTTGCATATTGTCACCAACATTATTCCTGATAGTAATAGACTGGGTTATGCAGCAAACAATCGACAACAAAACAGGACTAACCTGGAACGTATTTTCCAAACTTGAAGACCTGGAATTCGCGGATGACATCTGCCTCATTACCGAAAAGAAACAACACATACAAAACAAGACGGACAGATTAGTAAAAGCAGCAAAACAAATAGGACTAAATATAAATTGCAAAAAAACTAAACTACTCGTGAAAGAAGTTAAACGGGACAATAAAATAAGAATACAAGGAGAAGAAATAGAGGAAGTCACGGAATTCTGTTATCTGGGCAGCGTAGTAGATACAAAGGGAGGAAGTGAACAGGATATAGACAGGAGAATTACGCAGGCACAACAGGTTTTCAACATGTTGCGGAAAGTATGGAGTGAAAGAAACATATCGAGGGAAACTAAATTGAAAATATTCAAGTCAAATGTGAAGAGTGTGTTGTTGTATGGCGCAGAAAAATGGGTAGAGAGTAAAAAGAATGTAAGGAAGATCCAAACATTTATAAATAAATGCCTTAGAACTATATGCAGAGTCTTCTGGCCGGAAAAAATTTCGAACTATAGACTGTGGCAGATTACAGATGAAGAAAGAGTTGAAATAACAGTTAGGAGACGGAAATGGAAATGGTTAGGTCACACTTTGAGGAAACCATATAGCAGCATAACCCGACAGGCAATAGACTACAACACTACTGGAAGAAGGAAGGTGGGGAAACCAAGAGAAACGTGGCGAAGAAATTTAAAAGAAGAATTAGAAAAACAAAACCTAACATGGGGAGAAGTAAAACATATGGCATCGGATAGAAGCAAGTGGAAGGAATTTGTGGAAAAAGTGGTAAATGTGGAGTGATAGTGACTCGAACCCGAAGTGCGTAGAGCTAGAAACTCTACCACCAAAAACTTTCTATTCGAAACATCGAAAGGCGCCCTTTGCTCCACCTGGGAGTTGTGGGATGAAGAAGAAGTTAGCAAACGAATTGATAAAATGAACTAATTCACAACTTTAGCAATCATTAATATGAATTAGGTAATCGATCGGTCCTTAGTTCACAAACTACTATAATATGAATCATCCTCAGCACTGTTTGAACATGAAACAAACGAATAAAATTTTGTCTGCTAATGACGACGGTTTACTTGCCCGTTGCCTCGTACCCCATACCTTTGTTCATAGCTCATGGTGTTGCGAAGTAAATAAATAGAAACAAGTTTTGTTTGTGCCCATTGAAGTTCTGCACAGCAAATAACTGCCTTATTATGACAACACTCGTTGCAAATGAAACTAAACTTATTGCCTGTCGTTTACTAAATATGTATCGCATATTTTTTTTTTTATTACATGATTTAATTTTTGTGGATTAGTTTGAAGTATATATTTTGCGTTGGACAAAAGTAATAAGAGAACATTGTAAATTATTTAAAATAAAAAAATTCTAGGTCATATTATTACATAAACAACACAAAATCATTCAACATATGTTTATCTGTTTACTAACTAGTAAAAATTTATTCAAAAGGTGTAGTGTTTGGAAATATTATACCGAGATCAGATACATTTATAAGTAGAGTCGCCAGTGATTCGTGTTATACGTTTGGCGGTACTGCAGGCTAGTGTCACTTTATGTCAAATAACAAAGATAGGTTTTGTTATTTAGCACAGACCGACACAAAACCTAACCTGCTAACCTCAAATTTGCGTAACCTCCCGACAACTCACCACTACACTCGCAGATGGCCCCCCTAACAAACCACAAAAGATCATCCACAGTGGGTGACTGTCAGACTCATAGATATCAATTTCGGTCATACCGACTGGACTATCTATCCATGTGTTATTTAAATGTACTAACACAATCAAAATGACAGTGAAGAGAAAATGAAAATAGTATTGTAACGATCGTGAGGCTAGGCCGTCGCCCCAGAAATATGACTCAGCGTCCCGTGCGACAGCATTGCAGAACGACCTTGCGCATGACACGTCAGAGTTGCCAGAAAGGTCGAGCGATCTCTAGACGTTTTCCAGAAGGAACTATCTGGCAATATAAATACTTGCGAGCGGGAATAGCAAGCAGTTCTCCCGCAGTCCTGAGTTCAATTCAGAATTCGTGTAGAGCCGTGCAGAGCTCCCACATATATAAAAGCCCGTGTGTACATATAACTATTGACATAAATAACCATATAAATAGAAATAAGTCGTTAGTGTTAAGAGTGAAATAAATAAATAGTTGAAGTTTAACCAGTGTAAATATTAAATAAATGTATCGATAGAAATAGCGCCTGTAGTTTAAGTAATTTGTAATCGGCTTTATAATTCTCGTGTGTTTGTAAATAATAATAATTAATCTAATTGATTTAAATAAATGTTTAATACAAGAAGCGTCGTATAATTTTTAAATAGCCCGAACGGTAAAAACGTAACAGTATATTGTACAAGTTGAGAAAAACACTTCTCATGTGTTTCATATGCTATTTTTTCACATACTATAGGGAACTGTCTAAAAATGTTGATATCAAGATATGAAAATTCGTATGAAATATTGTGCATTTAAAAATTAAAATATGCATTGCTATGCAGTCAAGTATCACTTTCCTAAATGATTTTGTATTTAAAAATAAAGTACATTTCTCTAGGGTAAGTGAAAAAATCTATTTTATTTCGAGATCATTATTGTGCTGTTTTAGGAATTAATTTTGAAGTTATTGAAAATAATTTCTACACAGCATTGTCAAACACGACGTGGTGCGCCGTAAATGTCGCTAGCAGCAACTACATTTTTTTACATTTTCTGTAATAGTTATTTACATATAGGGCTGAAAGTAAAAGTTTACACCATTGGACGAAGTTTGAGAGTGTAGAAGTTTTTTCAACCGCAGGTACATACAGTAAAATCCGGTTATAATTATATCGAAGGGGCCCGCGGAAATTTGGTCGTTATAGCCGAAGGTCGCTGTAACCGATGAATGCAAAATAATTTAAATTTTACAATATAATACATAATGTAACTTGGTACGGAGGACCCTAAGCCCACACTTCAGTACTGCCAAACGTGTAACACATATCAAGGCCTGCTCCGAATCATTTTTTTATCTCACGGTATAAACGTTATAACCTGAAGAAAAATTCATCAAATAGCAAATTTTCGTTGCAATTCCCAGATTCGTTGTTACAAGCGAGGTCACTATATCAGTTTTTTTACATTAGTATGTATGGGATTCCAAATAAATGGCCATAATTTCAAGGCTTGTTGCTATAAGAGGTGTCACTATAAAAGGCTTTTACTGTACAACATTTTACACACAACAGGGCCTAAATGATTTATTTTTGGAAAAATCTGCACACTTCAGGCATTTTGTTTTTTACAGCCCGCTGGGCGTGTTGTCTACTTTACAGTGCTGATTTTACCGCTTGCCGGACGTTAAGTCATACTTTCGGTCATGGTAACTATGATGTAAACTTTCAATATCAGTCCGGTTGTCGGTTAACAACATTTAGAAGTCCACTTTTTCATCTCTTGTATAAATTTGCGGCATTTTAAACCAAATTAACAATAATTATAAGCAACTTTAAAGATATAATGACAACACAGGTAAGCCAACATAAATGTCTATAAGCTAAATGTTCTATTTACATATTACTGTTTAATTGGAACAAAATTAAATATATATATTTGCAATGGACTGTAATTTGGGTTTTATGTACCCCAGCTGCAAAGTCGAAGTACCAGAAGATTCCTGATTAATGGTAGTATTGAATTGGTACCTTGGTGCCAATGTAGTTCCATTTGAGAAAATTGAGTGGCATCCCAAAACCATTAAAACAAAAGTTTAGTCATAATTAACATAATTTAGTATTTTTGATGTGATATCGGTTTTTCTGCAAAGTTTGTTGTTTGAAATGTCACTTGCGTGATATAATTGAAATTTAAAAATTATGTAGAATCAAAAAGTGTATTAATATACAGGGTGTTCCTTTTGATAATCAAAAGTTGGTTATCACTTCTGCTGCAACCGAAAGTGAAAAAGAAATTGTATGTCAAAAAGTGAAAGTATTAAGTACATGCGATATGCCAACTTTCAAATATTTATTTCCAGAAACAAAAAAGAGGTGTACCATAATTGTGTTACACCCGGTATGTAATTATAATTACGTTAAATGTTTAAATATTTCTCTTTCCGTTCTATGGGTATTAAAGCTGCACCGAGTGCTCACAATTTGCTAATTTAATTATCTCGAGTTCTTAAAATGTTTGTATTTTGGCGAATTTTAATTTTCTGAACCTGTTTTTTGTTGTGCTTGGACTGTTTAAAGTGTTTAAAATTAGCATTTTAACAGTGTTTGTTTCTTATCCCTTTAAACAAAGCATCAGAATTATTTTTTTATGTTTAAACATATACCTGAAAAACAGTTGAATTTAGAGGTCTGAAGTAAGATGTCAAAAGCCAATTAAAAAGGCAAAAATATACAGGTTGCTACAATTATTTAAAAAATAGTGCTACAATGCCTCTTATTAAACGAGTATAATATACTATTTTATCTACTTTGAGTTGCTGATTTTATATAAATTCTAAATGTCGGATATTAAAAATATTGCATTACAATCTAGGGATTTTTGAACATAACAATGGTGACATTGTTAAGTCACATTTGACAGTCGCCATCTATTGGAAAAAGTATCAATTTCGTTGCTCTGACTCACAGCCTCCTGGATTAGTGCGAGACTGACGTCTCTACGCGGCCCGCCACATTTGCATAATTTTTGTGATTCTGAGGCCAACGTACTTTGGCGCTATCTGTTGGATTTTTGATAAATTATCTGTAACGTAGGCACGACTTCCTAGATTAATATTAATCCCGGAGGCCGTGAATGTATGCAACCAAGGGCACAAGCGCAACGTACTGTAGCGCCTCTACAAACTATAAAAAACGCCTTGAACTAAAAATGCGGCGGGCCGCGTAGAGACGTTAGTCTCGCACTAATCCAGGAGGCCGTGCTCTGACTATTGAATTAGTTTAAATTTGATGTAAGCTTGGTTCTTGTGCTGTTCAAATAGTGCCTTACCGTGACCAATAATTGTGTTTATCTACTTTGATGTTACAATATAATAATAATAATAATAATAATAATGTCTCTATTCTCTTTAACAAATAATACATTATCATAGTGTTAAATAAAACACAGGCGAAGTCCAGCTCGACAAAAATTGTCAGCTGCTCTAGTACTTAACCCGCAGTACTTAACGGTTATTATAACACTGAAAACAGTGCCACAATGGAGTCCATTATATATAACACCGTTTTTGGTAACTATTTCTTTTATAAGATTGGTGACATTTGCTTTCACATGCCCATAACACGATAAACGTCAGATGTCTAATACATAACCACAATTTTTGAACTGTATTTATTAAATTTATTCTAATCAAATATAACGTAAACTGAAGGTAAAAACTTTTTAAAAGATTAAAGCAATTGACAATCAATTTCGAAAAGTTAAAATTGTTTAAGGAGATAATTATGTCAATTATTATAGGAAAAGCATGATTTTTTTGTAGTATGAATAAAAAATCATTTTGTTGTAATATATAATTTAATAATTAGGCATTTCGCCAGTAGTATTAGCTTCTTCAGTAATAAAATGTTACATTATAAAAAGTTGAAATTTGCAAAGTTGAAAAATAGGCCAGTCGACAAGTATATTTTAGCGGGAATAATTCCGGACAAGCTGGAATAAATTTTAATCTGTTCTGTTGGGACTCTGTTGGGACCGCTATGCTTAAAAAAAGGTCTAAATTTTTATATTTTTCCTAATATTAGTGAATATCTCGATTAGTATCAACTTTTGAGCAAAATACGTAGTTATCAAAATTAAAGAAGAGTAAATTCTCTACAAAAAATGTTTTATACATTTTTGTCATATATTCGCTTGTTTCGAATTCATAGGCGTCGAAATATATTTTTTTTCGAGCATTTGCTTGTTACTTTCTTTTACGATAAAAGAAGTATTGGATTCACCCTAAAAATTCGAAAATGAGTTTTCAACAGATCTTCACGTTTTAAAGTGCCCTAAAACCAAAAAACATGTTTTTGTTCATTGCTCCGCCTGTGTGTCTGTCTGTGAACAGAATATCTCAAAATGAAAAGAGGTATGACGTTGAAACTTCATATATAAGTTTTGTGCACTATCTAGATGCGACAGCAAGCTTTTGAAGAAAATTGCATAACCAGAAGTATGGTGTTTACTCTTGTGATTTTTTAGTTTTTTTCGATTTTTTCAAAAACGGCTCTAACGATTTTTTTCAAACTTTACAATATTATAAATTTTTTAATGTGTATTGATGTGAGCTAGGCAATTTTCCAGTCGAATACCTCTAAAATGGGTTTCTTTTGTTTTCTTTTCCAATTTTTTTTATTAACTCCTATTTTAAATAGAACACCCAGTATATTATTACATTCTTGAATTCAGCTTAAAATTTTAGAGAAAATTTGTCTCTTGAACTAGTTATATTTTGTATGGTTTCTGTACAAATTGCAATTTTTGAAAATTTTTGACAAATGCTTGAATGTATGTACCTATGTATGTATGTATGTATAATCGATAACCTCGTTTTACCTTGCGGTGTAGAGGCTGGTGCTTTATGTGCTTGCATCTGGCGGTACAATGCTCAACTTGCCCCGGATTCGGGATACAAAGTTAAAGATTAAAAATCAAATTTTGGCTAATTATAAAATCACTATGAAAGGAAGTTGTGTGCGTGTATCACACCAGATTTTTGTTTACTATTATTGACGTTCGATGCGACAAAAAATTCTTGTTCGTACTATATACTATATACTATTTCTATTACTCATGTAAAGAAATTATGTCTTTAACAATATCTGTCTCGTGTTCCGAATTTGCTTCATAATCTTGAGAATGTTCTATTGATTGTTCTAGATCGATATGCAAGTCCTCGTCTTCGTCTTTGTCGTCTACTTCGATCACGTCCACAGTATTCAAACAAGATTTGCCCTGACAGAAACCACATATTACTGAGCAATGAAAACCTGCTTTGCGACAGCTACAAAATACATTAAAACCTTTGGTGCATTTACAAGAAATTAGTTTCAGTAATTCTTGGGGAGCTGCGTCTTGTACAGTGGGAATGGGCATTAATCCATTCTTTGAATTTCTCCATCCCCACTCTAAAGGTGATTTTTTGTTTCCATACCATAGCTGAATTTGGTTGTAAGTACGGAACGAGTGCAAGCGAGCTGCGTCTTTGGTTGGTGGTAATGATGCTAGATTTGGTAAACTTCTGTTAATAGATTGTACGAAACACTGGTATCTATACCTGTTCAATGATACACAGTGTTTTGATCCATACAGAAGAAGAAGAAATTGTTCTCCCACTTTATCTATTTCCTCTGGGTCTTTGAAAATTTGAACAGCCTTCTGTAAGTTTTTCTCTTTCTGTAGAAGTTTAACGAACTTCATTTTCCCCTGCCTGTATAGTGCCGAAACAGTATCGCAGCCACTAAATGCATGCAGAAATAAAATGTTGTCCCTAATTGAATCATCCGAAATTACTCCCGATAACAGCCATTTGAAAAGACTTATCGACTGGCCTATTAGCCAAAATTTGATTTTTAATCTTTAACTTTGTATCCCGAATCCGGGGCAAGTTGAGCATTGTACCGCCAGATGCAAGCACATAAAGCACCAGCTTCTACACCGCAAGTATTATACATACATACAAGCATTTGTCAAAAATTGCAATTTGTACAGAAACCGTACACAATAGAGCGTTAGTTCAAGAGACAAATTTTCTCTAAAATTTTAAGCTGAATTCAAGAATGTAATAATATACTGGGTGTTCTATTTAAAATAGAAGTTAATAAAAAAAATTGGAAAAGAAAACAAAAGAAACCCATTTTAGAGGTATTCGACTGGAAAATTGCCTAGCTCACATCAATACACATTAAAAAATTTATAAAATTGTAAAGTTTGAAAAAAATCGTTAGAGCCGTTTTTGAAAAAAATCCAAAAAAACTAAAAAATCACAAGAGTAAACACCTACTTCCGGTTATGCGATTTTCTTCAAAAGCTTGCTGTCGCATCTACATAGTACACAAAACTTATATATGAAGTTTAAACGTCATACCTCTTTTCGTTTTGAGATATTCTGCTCACAAACAGACACACAGACAGACAAACACACAGACAGACCAATGAAAAAAAATATGTTTTTTGGGTTCAGGGGACTTTAAAACGTGAAGATCTGTTGAAAACTCAATTTCGAATTTTTAGGGTGAATCCAATACTTCTATCGTAAAAGAAAGTAACAAGCAATTGCTCGAAAGAAAATATATTTCGACGCCTATGAATTCGAAACAAGCGAATGTATGACAAAAATGTTTAGAACATTTTTTGTAGAAAATTTACTCTTCTTTAATTTTGACAACTACGTATTTTGCTCAAAAGTTGATACTAATCGAGATATTCACTAATATTAGGAAAAATATAAAAATTTAGACCTTTTTTTAAGCATAGCAGTTAAATCCGGGCCTGTCAAGGGGTGCAAAAATAATATATATTTTCTGAGTCCCAACAGAACAGATTAAAATTTATTCCAGCTTGTCCGGAATTACCCCCGCTAACAGCCATTTTAAAAGACTTATCGACTGGCCTAAAAGGAAAAAGCCAACATTAGATAAGCGAACACATAAAATTATCTTATAAAGGACACTTTATTACTGAAGAAGCTAATACTATTGGCAAAACGTCTAATTATTAAATTATATATTACGATAAAATGATTTTTTATTCATACTACAAAAAAATCATGCTTTTCCTATAATAATTTACATAATTATCTCCTTAAACGATTTGTACTTTTTACCGAATTAATTAAACACAAGAACAACATACGAACCAAAAAGCTTGCACCAAATTTAAACTAATTCAAATGACAGAGCAGCGTAATTGATACTTCGTCCAATAGATGGCGACTGTCAAATATCACTTGACAATGTCGCCAGCATTACGCTCAAAAATCCCAATGCAATATTTTTAGTATACGAAATTTTGAATTTCTTAAAATCAGCAACTCAAAGTAGATAAAATAGTACATTATACTCGTTTAAAATAAGAGGCATTGTAGCACTTGCTCCATTAAAGCACTCCTCGCTGCGCTCGTCGTGACCCAAACCCACGCGTGCTACAATGGACCCTCTTATGAAACTCGTACGATAATATAAATTTAATAAATACAGTTCAGAGATTGTGGTTATGTGTTCACATCTGACGTTTGTCATGTTATGGGCATGTGAAAGCAAATGTCACCAATCTTATAAAACAAATGGTTAAATAATGGACACCATATTGTGACATCAAAGTATATAAACATAATTTCTTGGTAACTTTTTTCATTCAATTGTTTTTTGTTACTTACAGCAGCCACCTGAAATTCAGCACGTTTTTGCACAAAGAAAAACAATACGGTTAAGTTAGACCCATACAACTTTACATTAACATGATTCGTATTTAAGCCAGCTAATTGTAGGGCGTTCTATTTTAAAAAACGGAAGTGTGGTTACCATACTTTTCTGAGCCACTCTCTATAATCAAATATATTTTAAGTAATTTGCACAACCTTTGTACGTGCAACTTTTATAAAACTAAATTTCCTAACTACTGGACACTCGGTAGTTGGTTTCTTTAGTTTTGCCTACGAATCAATCTAATATTTTTTTAAATAGTAAGCATTCTACTTAGTACGTTTTTCACAAGCTATAACTTCGTGAATAATAAAACTATTGTTCAGGTCTAAAACCACACACTATTAGCATTAATTATTAAAGGTTCGTCGATAATTTCAGCAATTATTTAAATAGTATTTGCTCTGAAAGCGATTATAACGAATGAACTGTACTTTTAGGCCAGTAAAAGGCCATTCAACTTACTTAAAACTACTTGAAATTAAACATAAATTTTTCTGTTATTCAGAATACTAACAAACGAAACTTTTTTTGAAAATATAATCATCATTCTGTAAAAATTTAGTTTTTAAGAACGTTTTTGAATTTCCACACTAAAAACTTTATTTTTTTAAAATAATTCTACCATTTTCTAAAATACTGCTTTACTGTTATGCAAAAAATAAAAGACGAAAGAAGTTTATTTTGTAGTACAAAATGTTAACTGTTTATTGTAGCGGTGACGCCAAATCTGTGTGCAATGCCCAGAAGCAGCAATGAACCAATTCTATATAATATTATTAAAATTAGAGAGTAACTTGCATTTCATTTATAACTACATTTCACGTTATCAAAATAATAAAAAATCTCGTTCGTGCCTAAAGCATTATTTTAAGTTTCCCAATAATTTTTCATATAGAAACTGTCTACATAAATGATACCAAAGTAATAAAACACCACATTTGATTATTATTTGCTGTGCATTGTAATCAACTGTATAACCTTATCAACATTAATACATTTGCTATGAGTAAAAACCGGATTTTCTTGCAGTAGTAAATCCATTTTGCAAATTGACGAGTCCTAAAATTGAGAATAGCATAAACTGTAAACAGTTGAAACTGGGAACTGAAATTGCAATATTAGACTATTTTATTAAAAAAAAAACAGCAAATTTATTCTGTCCTCTGTATTTTACCTAATTTATTGTATACCTTAGCGTCATCCTCGCCAGTCCTATTATGCTTACCTCATTTATAACTACTGACACTGAAAGAAATTACTTAACGTGTAAACGTTTGCTGGCTGATAGCATAACTTGACTGTAGGCCATCTTCAAATACACGATATTGTTAATTATAATACCACAAAATTTATGAAAATTGATAAATTATCAATTATTTGTAACTCATTGTAACCAATAATAATAAAAATTAGTTTTGTAAAATGGGCGTTTCTTTAATTGTGCAAAATATATCTTTTTACTGTAAGATTTTGTATTTTTTTCAATCTTTAAACATAAGCTTACACAAATGACCTATATTATTTCACATAAAACCTAGGCAAGACCTTTATAATTCAATAATAAATAAAAAAAGTACAGTCTAGACAAGAAAGACTGATATTTATGATGTTTTACTGAATTTACACTGAATAATCTAAACACAGAAAGTTTTGATAATAATTTGTTTTGCTAACTTTTATTTCTTTCGCTTCCTTCCAGTAAATTCGCATTAGTACATTATTGTCAAGCCGCATCTGTCGAATTACTGCTATGAAAAATCACAAATAAATTAAAATCTAAAAGCAGATTTGAATTTTTAAAAGGTGGTTAAAAACCCCCAAATATTTTTGATTTAGCAAACTTAATAATCAATTAATGTTTATGAGATTTTCATGTCGAAAGAGCTGTTCTACACACACTAGATGTGGACTTTGATAAAACAATGCAAATTTGATGAGAATACAAAATTAATCTGTTCATAAATAATAACAAATAAAAATTCCGAACTTTTCTTGAATCACAGTAATATAGGCTATTAAATTGCATAAAATATTTCTACGTGGAAATTTGCACATCTAACAGATTTAGTTATAAAATAACACTTTTGGTCATGATAAATATTGATT